>CAOLHI010004453.1:0-116018 GCA_948474755.1 Ctenosaura bakeri | reverse complement strand
AGCATCTCAAAGATAATATCCAGAACTTCTCTTCCTCCCCTCCTCTTCATATCTTACAACAGCCAAAAAAGAAAAATGAATTTTCATTTATCAAAGGTTAACATATCTAGCACAGTATATCAATATTACAACCTATTACATGTTGTATTTTCATGATAAATGACACTGCATTTTCTAATCTTAATACTAAAAGCTAGTTGCTGACTTAATTATGTGGCATTAATCTTTGCTATTCAAAACTTTAAGTCTTTTACATGTTGCATACCATCACTAAATCCAAATGTTACTTTGCCGTTTCATATTGTAGAATAGTTTGCACAATTTATTACCAAATCCAGATTCATTGTTTTGTATCTGGAACCATTTCATAATCCATTTTCTACCACCACCACCTTTTCCCCCCATTTTATTTTAAATTTGACCCTCCTTTTCCTTTGCATGTGCCCTGGCTATGAATTTCCCCCCAACTTCTCATAACCTTTTGTAAATATTGCCAAGTCCTTCCCACTTGCTGTTTTTAAGTATTTGCCCTGAAACAGAGTACTTTTCTTTTTCATTTTTCCTTAGCCCCTTCAGCCATGTTGGCTAAACCTTTCATTAAATCAACTTGATTTCATTCATTTCATTCATTCATTGAAGCTGGGAGACTGTGACTTGCCCAAGATCACCCAATAGGATTCCATGGCCAAGCAGGGATCTGAATCCTGGTATCCAGAGTTCTAATCTAACACCCAAGCCACTATATTATGATAACTCTATTCCATCTAACACCCACCAAAAAAGAAAGCGGATCAGCATTCATGTGTAGGGCTTAGAAACCTGAATGAATGTCTAATGACTTTTCTTACCTAGGACAAGGAAAAAGAAATGGTGTGCTAGTGATAGTAGTAGTGGTGGTGATGATTTTAAAAATATCATTGGCACAGGTATCAGGAACTGCAAGGGCTGCAAGTTGTGTTTGGGCTGGAGGAATAATCAGTTCCCAAGACCTGCTATGGAGTTAGTGGATCAGACAATGAAGAATGTTATACTTGAATATGTACTTTATGCATACATCAAAAGATTTTAAATCTTAAAGAGAAAATAAAGAAGAGGAGGAGGAGGAGGAGGAGGAACAACAACAACAGTTCCAGTTTTTCCATAACAGTAACTTTTAAAAAATGGCTGAGATCCTGCATTAGGTGAAATAGTTATGATGATATAGCTATGGCAATATAGCTTCTGATGCTACTCCCCCAGACGTGTTTACACCATACAACTCCCCAACAGAAGTATTTCTGAGGCACTGGAAAGAGGGGTGATGAGAGCAAGGCAGTGAGCTCACTCGGGTCCTGTTGAAGCTGTCTGTCACAATGCAGCTTACTAACTAGAAGACAACTAGACAATTCATCACTTAGCACCCTGTTCTCCAGTGCCTCAGAAATATCTCTGTTGGGGTAGTCTGCATGGTTTAAATAGTAGGACTGGGCTGCACTTTTGGTCATTGCAATAGTGCAATGACTATAAATGTGGATTTGTATAATTATAGTGTCATAAATCAGGCTTATGACATAATAAATAAACAGGATGTCAGCCAAGGCTTTTTAAGACAGATGATAGAATGTAATTAGTAGTCAAAGTTTTTTGGCCCTTCATTCATAGAACTTCAGGCGAAAGAAGGTCCTAACAATATTTCAAGTTATTTTTGACCCAAAGGATTTTTTTAAAAACTTTTTATAAAGGAATTTTTTTTCTAGCCACTTTAGTTTTTGTGCCCCAAATGCCCTATTATTTGATAATGTGCCTTAATCAATTATTCATTACTATACTGAAATTCTTCTGAAGAGAATTAAAGTAAAATGCAAAAACATTGCTGCATTTTTCATCCCTCTGTATGACATCCACACATAATTAAACTAGGGTTTGCTTGTTTTTCCCTCTTAGTAGAAAACACTTAATTAATTTAACTTCCTTCTGAGCAGCATTGTTGAATAGTGAGTTTTCATACTCAGAGTGCTAAGCATCTGTTTTCTAATTTATAATGTGCACAAGGTTAAACCTACTCATACTAAAGCACAGAGGAAGAATTTTAAGCTTATTTGATATGAACTATAAACCCTTGTTTTTATGGTCTTACTAATATCTCTAGCCAATTTTTGCAGAGTTTTTAAGTGTATGTGTGTGAAAGAGAGAGAGAAAGAGAAAGAGGGAGGGAGGGAGGGAGGGAGGGGGAGAGGGAATATTTCAAAAATCTACACAAAATGTCAGCAGAATAGGTGCATAGGGTGAAGATGGTGCTTGTAAACCACATTCAAAAGAACTCCCAGGCACAATAGAGCAGAAAGTGCAGAATCTTTCAGTCTGAGGGTCAAATTAGTTGACCCCCCACAGCACAGGATGTTGTGTTTTTCTCATGAATTCCTTTTACCCTAGGAATTCTTAGAGATTTGTGACTCAACAATCGGAGACACAAGTTTAACCCAAGTTAATTACCTGCCAGGAACCAGTCACAGTCACATAACTAAGAATGCTGAAAGTAAGATATGGTGGTGAGAAAGATCGTGCCTGTTTCACATGACTTGGGAGCACTGTTGCAAAAATCATGCTGCATACATCATCTATTTTGAATATGGGCTACTTGTTCAAAATTAACTTCAATCATTTTGTGGACATTTATTTATTTATTTAAATATTTCCAACCTACTCTATACTAAAGATCACAAGGTGGCTTACAAAATGTTTCAAGCGAGTTACATACATTAAAAGAAAATAATTAAATAAACTAAAACATATTAAAACTGCAGTAATATTTGTAAACAGATTTAAAAGATTCTTTAAAAAAAATAAAATAATGTACATAATATTTGGAATGAGTTAATGAGATACAAAGGCTTTGATGAACAGGCAAGTTTTAACTTGGTGCCTAAATGACATGAGTGTTGGTGCCAGTCAGTCCTCCAGTGCGAAGACATTCTCAGTTGGAGTGCCACAACTGAGAAGGCACACAGTGTACAGATATCATTAGTGGGACTCAGACACACACACACACACACACACACACACACACACTCTGCAGATCTAAATCCTCAGGCAGGCACATATAGGGAAAGGTGTTCCCTCAAATATCAAAGTCCCAGGCTATTTAGGGTTTTTAATGTTATCACATTTTAAATTTAGACCAGAAATGTTTTGGCAGCAAGTGCAATTCTTTTTAATACAGACATATATACTATCTTTATGATACTCTAGTGAGGTGTATTTTGTACTACCTGGAGCTTCTGAGTCTTCTTCAAGGGCAGTCACACATTGGGTGTACTGCAGTAGCCTAACTGGAAGGTTATCTCTGTCCAGGAAGGGACATAGCTGGTGCACCAGTCCTAGCTGGTAACAAGTACATGCCACAGAATCCACTTGGGCCTTCAGTAACAAGGATGAATCTAGGAGAACTTCCATGTTGCTTACCTTCTCATTCAGGGAGAGTGCAACTGCCATCTACAGAACCTCCATCTTATCAGGATTCAGTTTCACTTTATTGGCCCTCATTCAGCCCATTGCAGCATCCAGCACCTGCACAGCCCAAGCTGACTCTGATTGCAAGCAAAAATAGAGCTGAATGTCATCAGAATACTGATGGTAACCAATCCAAACCCCCAGATGACCTTCCACTGCAGCTTCATGTGGATATTGAAGAGCTGAATGGATAAGATGGAACACTGTGGCACCCCACAATAGGTCATCAATTAAAGCAACTTAGGTCATTTCAGTGCAATAACCTGGCTTGAAACCAAACTGACAGGAGTCCAGATAATCTGTTTCCTCCAAGAACATCTTAAGTTGCCCAGCCACCATATATTCAAGCACCTTGTCCATAAAGGGGATATTTCCAATCAGGTGGTCATCCTTATATACCTCTGGGTCCAGGGAGGTTCTTTTCATGAAAGGGCACACCACGACCTCCTTCAAGGCAGCAGGCACCTCCTTTTGACATAAAGAGGTATTTACCACCCCTTGGATTCCCCCTCACAGTCCACCCCTGCTAGATTTTATCAGCCAGGATGTGCAAAGGTTGAGCTCATGTGTGGTGGGTCAAACTGCTTCAAGCATCTTGTCCACAACATCAGGCTTCAGTAACTGAAACTGATCATATGAACACTGACCAGACAGTGCAGTGGACACCACTCTGTAACAAGGGTGGTGTCAAGCTCTGAGCAAATGTAAAGATTTTTTTTCCTCATAGTAACTGAAACAGTTATTGTCAAGAATGACTCTGAAACCAAATGCAATATTTAAATCACAATGTTTCTGAATTTCATGAACTAGACTTGAGGACAGAGATTAGAGATAAACATATAGGAAGAAGATTTTAGGGCAGACACAACACAAGCACTGAGCACATCAAGCAGCTAACAGGATCTCAAAGCTTTGCCATGGCCCACTGTTCATGGGTTTCACTAATTAAAAAATTGCAGTGGTGGTTTTGTTTGTGATGTACCATTTTAATATCCCACAACCTTCCAAAAATATGGGAAATTCAAATGGCAGCTCCTGGATTGGTCAGAGCACTGCTCCTGCTCCCAACTCTTGACCCTACCAGCCCCAAAGTAAGTCCATCATCTCGCTGAACAGGAGGGGTTCACTACAAAACTCATTGCTTCAAATCTTAATTTCTAAGGAACAAAAGGGAAACACATTGAGAACCTTTCTTCTTACCTCCCTGCAACTCCCTCCCAGAGAGTTCATTACTGTACTGAGCCAGGATGAGGGGGAAATGTTTTTGAGAAGCATAATGTCTGCATATGTGTGCATGTATGCAATAAAGTCCTGTCATCTTCTGTTTTTTAAGTTCAAGTGGTAACTCTTCACATGACACAAATATAGCTGATATGATTAAACAGATGTATTCTCATGGGTCTGTCACCATCATATCTGTCAAAGCTCTTAGTCTGCTGACTTTCCCACAATATCAGTTCCAAAAAAATGAACTGGGTAGTTTTGTGTGAATGCTTTATACCGAAAGCAATGTTGTTTGGGGTTGTGTGCCTTCAAGTCATTTCTGATTTGCAGCAACCGTAAGGTTAACCTGTCATTGGATTTTCTTGGCAAAATTTACTTAGAAAAGGTTTTCCATTGCCTTCCTTTAAGGTTGAGTGTGATTTACCAAATATTACTCAGTGGTTTTCCATGGCTGATCAAGCATTCAAAATCTGGTTCCCCAGAGACCTAGTGTAACACTCAAACCACTACACAACACTGCCTCTGAAGGCAGCTTGAAAGTAATACACATTCATAATTCTTCATCAGTAAGTCCAGCAATGAAAGACTTGGAACTTATAAAACTCTTACCTTAAAACAACTTCAAGAAACTTGAAAGAGAAACTGGAGAATTCTGGTTGTCATGTAGCAAATTTAAATTGTACATGAAAAATGAATGTGTATTTAGGTTCCTATTGATATGTTAATACTCTTGACAGCATTTCAGTCTCTTAATTGGAGATTATGAAGACTTGCTGCAAATGCATATTTACAACAAGATAGTGTTTTATTCAAGGATCTGGTTAATTTTAGAGTCTGTTTTTCACTTTGAATAATCTTTGCTTTTCCTCTTGCTCTCCCTGCCTCCCTCTTGTGTTCTTCTGAGTTTATAGTGTTATTCAAGCAAAATTTTCATTGTGAATAGAGCCTTTTCTTTTTGTTGCCTGCCCTTTAACCCTTCCAGAAAATGTCATTGTTAATTCTTTGTGCAGGAGAACATTTTATTGTTTTTGACAAAGGATATAACAACAGTTTCTCAACATAAATCTTATTTTTAAAATGTGTTGTAGAAAGTAAAGAAGAGCTGTTTTATACCAGGTTGGACTGTAACTCTCTTCAGTCATTTTCATCCAATCCATGTATCTTCTGTACATAAGGATGGGAAACCGGGAAGAAGACACTAGTCCCACTACCTTCTGCTTTCCTTTTTGATATATGGATGGTGACTTTGCATAGTGGGGAGCCTCCTCTGTGTTAGAGGCCTGATGTATTCAGTTGTCAACTTTTCAGCCTGCTATTATAATTCTAAAGGGCATACATTATCTTAGTATAGACTATACAGTGTAAGATAAATGGCATAAGATTGAATTTCAAGTTAACTTTGTGAGAGTTCGACTGTATGTTAGGATCATTAAGGAACTGACTACAGTCTGGGAAAAAAGGCAGATGGAATGGAATGTAGATAGATAAGAAATGTCTCCACAATTGTGCACTACACACTAGATAGTAGACATCAGATGACACTAGAGAGAAACACTAACACTAGGTCTAGTCACTATACTAGGTATTACTAAGAGGCAAGATAAGGGTTAAGTCATAAGACAAACAGTTTGTTGATTGGTCAACAAATAAACTGAGTGAATGTAGGGAGAGGGGGGAAAAGAAACCAAGAAATAGATCTTATCAGACTGCCTTATACTGAATCTCCCGGTCTTTATGCTCTGCTCTGTTATAGGGCTATTATTCCACTTTCAACATCCTGTGGAATTCTGGGGTTTATAGTTTACCGACGCCCTCCCTAAACTGCAAATCCCAGGATTCCATAGGATATTGTGAGTCAAAGAATAGCATTATGACAATGTAGTGCAAAAATGGTCTCCAACAAAGAAAATACTGGTTTGATTAACAGTGATGATTGTCCCTGGCAGCCCTAAAAAATGCTGCCCAAAAGTATAGATTTATGGTAAAACTAATAAGAATAGACATACTTAAGTAATTATGATTGCTGTTAAGATATAACAGGGAAAATTACTATTATATACCTGCATTATTGCAGAAGCCTGTCAGAGTTATATAATTCCTTATACACATGAGGAAGTGTACTTGAATGGGTTATAAGGCTATAACTTAAGTTGTATGTTTAAGGCAATTATGAATGTGTTACAAAAAATTTTGTATATTACGTTTGCTGAGGTATAAGACTTGCTTTTTCCTCAAAAAAATACTATTTGAAAATGGTGCGTCTTATACACTGGCATGTCTTGTACCCCAGCAAATAGTATTTGCTGTTGTATAAGTGGGGTGTGTCTTTTACCCAGATGCATCTTCTATGCTGGCAAATATGGTAAGTGAAAGCCTTTATGAAATGTCTCTATAATGCGCAGACACTATGAAATTATGGAAGAACTTGAGATGATGAAAATAATGATAGATAAGAAGCTATGTTAAATGATCTAGAAGGGTCATGTTCTTACTATGTTCAGCACTAACCAGTTCTGTAAAATGGGAACAAAGAGATCAAAGTTCAAGCCTTATGAATGTCCCTAGCAAGGAAAGCATTTTGATGGCTTTATAATATGATGTAATGATGCCTTACAAGCCATTTACAGTTGATCCTCCACTTTTGCAGAAGTTAAGGGTGCAGGACCCTATGCAAGTGGAAAAACCAGAAATATCTCTAGCCCCCCCCCAACCATATTTAACACCCACAAATACTTGTACCAGTGGGGTGGCTGGGCCTCGCCACATGTGTGTCCCCTTGCAGACTCACTCATTTTATTGAATGGGTGTGGGGGAAAGGGATGAGACAGGGGAGTGGGAGAAAGGGGGACAGGTGATGTGCAGGTCACTGGGGTGGATGCCATAAGAGCAGCTGCTGTAGCCACTTTATGCTGCCTTCACCCTTCTCATGCTACTGCCACCATCCCACCCAATTGCCCCAGCTCTCTCATTCTCCTCTCTCCTGCCTCATTCCCTCCATCTGCCCCAGATACCTGCATACCACCTGCCGCCCTCCTCATGCTTCCCATGCCCCATCTCCTCCCCACCTCCTGCCAGAGTGAATGAGTGAATGAGCAAGGGAATACACACATGCACCCTCTCTCCTTGCATTCATCCATACCATACCATCCCCTTCCTTCATCTGCCTGCCTGTGCAAGTGAGTGAGAAAGGGAACACACATGTATGCCATTCCCTCTGTCTCATCCCTTTCCCCCCTGATTACCCACCTGAGTGGGTGAGTGAGCAAGGGAATGCACATGTACACCCTGGCCCTTTTTGCACCGGGCTATTAAAATGACGCAGAACGACCTCTGGTGGAGGTCTTCTGCACTGTGGAGTGGACTGGGGCGGACTACTTTTTGTAGTTCCACACCTCAGTCTGCTCTGGAGTGATCAGGACAGGTCGCACAGCATGCTTTTTAAAAACCTCTTTTAAGTGGTTTTTCAAAAGCACAAAGTGTGCGACCCCGTGTCGCTCCCTCGCCACACTCCGGTGCAGATTTGCAGGTTCGCACTAGTGCGTGCCTGCAGATCTTCCAGGGGCGAGCTTTAGGCTGGAGAGCTTCTCCAGTTGGTGGAAGCTGCCATTTTGGATGTCGGAGCAGTGTGGAGTGACGAGCTCGCACTGCTCCTTGTCCCGATGGAGTCAATCAGACGGAGAAGAAATCTGGTGAGTCCCGTTTCTGCCCAATTCACTCCCCACGTGTGGAAAGGGCCCCCTCTCCTCAGATTCCTCATCCCATCTCCTCCACCCACCCATCCATAAAAGTGAGTAAGTGAGGGAATGCAGGTGCACACCCTACCTCCTCATGCTTCCTGATCCCATCTCCTCCCCACACCCAAACAAGGGAGTAAGCAAGGAATCCCACTCATCCAGGTTTCTTACTCCCTAGTCTCATCTTCTTCCCCCCATCAACATGAGTCAGTGAGTGAGGGAATGCACACATGCACCCTCCCTCTTCATGCTCCCCCATCCCATCCTCTTCCCTGTTCATCTGCCCACCTGTGCAAGTGAGTGGTTGAGCATACTCCAGCCACCCCATCAGTTTGATTTCCAAGCAGCAAAAGATTTGATTGCTGACTAAGCCTGACTTAACCAACACAGCTCAAAATGGACATCAGTAATACCAGTCCCTATTAAAAATGGCATAGGACAGCAGCAAATAATCCATAAATAATCAAATCCACAATGGTCAAACTTGCAAACATGGAGGAACAACTGCAATGTTATATAATTAAGCTTAAGAGCCCAGACATTTCTTTGTCTGTGTTTCTCCCTAAGGTGAATGCATATTAGTATATATCTATGTTATAACAAATGGCCCCAAAGAGTACCAAAAGAACCTGTTCATTTGCCATATAAATATTCTGAAATTCCAATACTTAAAAATGCTTAAATGAAATATTGGTTTTAACTTGGCCCATCCAGTTTAACCACCACCATGAGTTTGGCATTCTGGTGATCAAAAGACAGACAGAATCCAGAATTATCTGATGAGTGGCATGAACTCTCAGTCTCTTATTCTAAGAGATAAGGGTAAAGGAACTATGTCTGTTTTCTTTGTGTATGGAAGAGGTATAGAACACTTGAAAATGAAGGGTCTGAAATCACAGGAAGACCTCCATGAATATTTAGTAGTGCTAGCTGATTACTTTCATGCCAGTGGAACTATAAATCTGTACTATATGGTATTCCAGACTTTAAGGAGATATGCAAGTGCTGAAATCTGTCTTAAAAATAAGGGTATCTAGGCAGTCTTAATGTATCTATGATTTCACTGTATTTTATCCACTTTTCCTTTAGACAAGGCTTTACAGGAAATTTATTTCTCCAGAACAGTATGTTCTGTTGCTCCTCAGCTCAAGGATGGAATTTACAACAGCTCAGGGAACAAAGGTAATGGAATGGAATGTCAGTGAAGATGAGTGAAGAGACACATAGATGCAAAAACAGTAGAGAGAGCTATGTCATTCTCCAGTTATGTGGTTTCCTAACTTTCATTCAGAAGCTATTTTTAAATAACTTCTGCAACAGAGATAAGAGCAGCCCATACGTCAGTGGAGAATTCCAGGATTTTAGTATAGACCTAATATCTTAAATGCCACCCCCCAAGAAACCCCAGAAACATAAGGAAATAGAAAGTTTGTACTCGTTCTAACACAGTTTTTATTTAGCATGAAAATTGATTTACTGTGAAACACTTAAAGAAAAATACTGTGCTAATGAAAGTTCAGTAGTAAATACTTTCTGATGTTCAGGTTGTGAATGCCATTGTTTAACAGCAAAAGCTGCATGCACACACAAGAGGAAGGTATCAGTAGTCTTGGGGAAACATTTCAATGTTTAGTTTGTGACACCTAAAATAAGCAGATATCTGTCAGGAATGCCACCAGGCTTATAATGTTTTGCAATACAGAGCTTCGCAAGGCAATTTTGAAGATTCCCCCTCCCTTTTTTAAAAAAACTGTCCATCAATCACATGCCACTTGTCCGCCAGCATTATTCCTAAACCATCCTTTTGCCAAGCCAACCATGTATTCATTTGATCTGTGAAAAAATTGTCTCTTGGTGCGCAACAACTGTTTCCTAAATTGTTACCAGCTTGTTTACAATTTGCTAGCATGAAAGATGGAAATTGTGTTGGGATTTATCACAGCTGAAACTACATTTATATATAGATACAGATCATACTTGAACCTTAAGTTCAGAGATGAGCTGTTTACTTTGAAGATCCGATTAATATTGTTTTCTTAGAAGACTCAAAATAATAAGAGAAAATTCAAACAATTGCTTCTGACCAATTATCTATGGAGACCTTTGAGACGAAATAAGTGACATTTGTGTGAAGGACTCTTAACATATATAGCACCAATGACTTTCAG
Source organism: Ctenosaura bakeri (assembly GCA_948474755.1). Taxonomy (NCBI): domain Eukaryota; kingdom Metazoa; phylum Chordata; class Lepidosauria; order Squamata; family Iguanidae; genus Ctenosaura; species Ctenosaura bakeri. The sequence continues at coordinate 105,403 of CAOLHI010004453.1, read as the reverse complement.
CAATTTTAAGTTGAGAAAAAAGAAAGAAAAAAAGAAAGAACTAAGTTCGTAAGACATACTGTGACAAATTTGATTTATGCTTGTGAGTTACAGTCTTGATGGCAGAAGCACACTTTAGAGCAAAACATATCTTGACTGTATAAAAACATTCATCAATAAGCAATAAAAGATATGTTTAAAGAGAGAGTGCCTTGCCACATTTTATAAGGTAAGAATCAGTCAAAATTCCTAACAATGTATTGTGTCTTCCTTTGCCTATATTCCTAAACAGAATAGCCTCACATTTCAGGAGTGGTCCTACTGCTTGGACAGATGATGTTTCCACTCACCTAACACCCAACTAGCAGGAGGTATTCCAAAGAAGGAGGCTAGGTATTAGCTATCGCTGCCCACCGCTCCATGTATTTAATAAAGGAGAAAGAAATGGAAAAATAAACTGAAAATAAAAGCAAAAAACCCTAGATGTATGTTCTGGTTCTTGTTCCAGTTGAATATTCACTCAAAAAGGGTCACAATGCTATCTCCGTTTTTTCCCATACTTCCCTGATCTTGATATGATTGTATATTCTTTTGCTGTATATGTTTCATCAGATCATTGACCCCTCCACATGCACACTTTTTTTCTGGAACAAACTTCAGATCAATGTTGTGGCAAAAATAAAATTAAATAAAAAATTGGCGATCTGTGACACTCTTTGGATTCAGTGTTGTTGGCTTTGGTTAACTTTCTGTATCTAACGAGGCAATTAGCAACAAGTGAACAAGGTCTGTGGATGTTATGGAGTTATGAACCATGGAAATCATAGGACCAAAATAAAGGGGGGACCTTCACCAAATTCATTGGAAGAAATCAGATTCAAACTACATGGCTCAGGGCCTCAGGTTAAAATTAGACTTTTACTGAGATGTGCAGGAGGCAGATATAACCATTACTTGTTCCTAAAGCCATGTGCCAGGCACCTGCAGGGAGAGAACATCTCTGGTGTTGTCTGACTGAGCAGAGGCCAGTTTGCATCAGCATATCAATCACCCTGACAGGAACATGGGAGGTAGAAATCAGTGGCTTTATTAAGCCTAACCACCTGCCTCATCTTTCTCTCCAACTTTCAAGTGAACAGTGGGATGAGAGGAAGCAGGAACACTGGAGTTCTTTTCAAACCCATCCTGTGGCATTTTGGGTGGTTATGTTCATTCACAGGTACCAAAGGTTTGGAATGTGGGGGTGGGAGACTTAGATTCTTTTTGTAGTCCATGTTAAGCCGCCATGATGGTGATGATTCAGAAGCAGCACTAGGCTTTTATGGGTGCAACAGCATTGACAGAAGCTTTCTGGTGGTGTGTGCAGGCTATCCTAGGTCTAGCAGCAACAACTGTTAAGCTGTGCTAGGTCTTTAAGGACTTGGTATGGTTCTGGCAATGATGTAAATGAGTCAGCAGTACCGATGACAACGTAGATTGTGCTAGCAGGTCATAGACCACACTAAAATTTTAAGGCCATAGCAGCAATGCTAGCAATGTTGCTGTTAAGGCTTCAGTGGTGATGTGAATCATATTGAGTCATGGTGCTGGCAGCTTATGGGCTGCACTAGGCTCTCAAGGTTGTGGAGATCATGAAAATAGCATTCTGGGTAAGCTGGTGGTACCAGTGGACTGTGCTAGGCTACAAAGCAGTACTTTTGTTTTTTCTGTGCTAGGCCTCTATGGGCCTCAGTGGCAATGCTAGGCCTCTAGGGCAGGCCTCATCATAGCAGGTAAGACAAGCTTCATAGGTCTCAGAGGTTGGGACTTGGGAAATCCCATTTTAGCAGAAGACCTTCATGGGCCTAGCAGGGTATTGTGGGAGCTGGGCCTCACTAGGCTTTGGTTGGACTTCAGGTGTTGCTGAGCTGTGTTAGGCCTTGGTAGATGCAGAAGGACTATGCCAGGACCGATAGATCTAGTTGGTACATTAGGGGACTTTAGCCCATGTTTATGCAGTTTGTTTTTGTGAGTGTCTGGTGGAGGAGCTCATGAATCTCCTTATTTTTAGGCTAAGGAGACCTCTATAGGCCCAAGGGCTCAATGTAGGTGTTTGCTTGGCATGACTAGGTTTTGAGTAAGTGGTTTTGAAGCTGGACTACAATTAGCCCTTCTTCACCATCCCCCTCCAAATTAGACAGGAGTTCCCCCCCCCGCAAAAAAAAAGACCTAGGCCCTTTTCACATGGAGGTAATAAAAAGGTGCAGAGCGACCTCTAACAGAGGTCATCTACACCATGGGGTGGATTGGGGCAGACTACTTTAGCGTAGTTCCACACCTCAATCTGCTCCAAAGCGACCAGAAGTGGCGGTGCCGCATGTTTTTTAAAAACCTAAGAGGTTTTTTAAAAGCACAGAGCACGCAGCCTCGTGCAGCTCCGTCACAGCGCCCCGGTGTAGATTTGCAGGTGTGTGCAAGTGCATGCCTGCAGATCTGCCAGGGGCGGGCTTCCGGCTGGCGAACTTCTCCGGTTGGTGGAGAGCCTCCGCCAGCCATAAGCCGCCATTTTGGACGCTGCAGGAGTGTGGAGCAGCGAACTCGTGCTGCTCCACGTGGCGACGGACTTACCCGGCTGCTGGTAAGCTCTGTTTCAGTGCGTTTCCCCCGTTTCTCCCTCCACATGTGTAAAGGGCCCAACTTGCCAGTCCCTACTTAAGCACTTGACACTGAAGGTATCTTCATTGGATGATGAAGGGATAGGGACTTTGGCTGCAATCTTGGCTAGAACAGAGTGATTGGAACAAGTTAAGAGGCTACAAAGGAAAATGGTTACCCACACACACACAAGGAGGCTCAGGGGGCAGTGAAGGTGAAGGTGACTAATGATAACTTGCCTGCATAAATAAACTAGAACATAGTATTCATCCAGAAGCCATTGGCTTTTCCAAGTCAGGCACGGTTGATGAAGCATGACTTGAACCTGACCTGTCCATGTGTGCAATTGTGGATGTCAACATGCCAAGCCATGAGGCCATGGCTAGTGAGCTCCATCATGTTTGGGGATCTTCCATGGAGGAAGGGTTTCCCCTTGGGGTCCTTGGTCCATGCCTAATTTTCAAAGCCTCAGTTTTAAGCCAAATGTGCTCCTCAGTGTTTGTGCAGAAGCTACATGGGTTCAGTTAATGTGGAACTCTCCCCAAAGGGGTTGGCACGCTTGGGAGACATATGTTCAGATAAGAGTATCCTGTCCATGGCAAGAAGGTTAGTGGTGCAGCTCATTTATGCTGGGGACAATTTGATATCATCAGTACGAGAAAAAGGTACCAGATAAGGAGAAGGGGAAAATTCAGAAATGAAAGATAGGCAGAAATTGGGCCAGCTGGATTTTGGAGTCCCTTGTTTGCAAGGGAACAATTTCACACACTTGGCCCTCAAGATTTTTCAATATCTTGGCATTATCTATAGAGCATAAATAGATTTTACTGGGGCAGATTTGCTCCTCTATGATGAAGCTTTCCACATGACGGTTGGAATTATGGGCTACTGATGGGATCAGCTATAGATAGGCAGAACTATGGATGCAGCATATTATCTCAACTCATCCCATAGCAGGAGAACAAGCACACAGCAGTTATATTGTTCAGAAGAATCCTATTAGTACCATCAATTAGACTCAAGGAACTCAAAGTCAACAAAAGTCCCCCCCCAGGAGTTCAAGTGCAGAGGATATACAATAGCTAGCCATGTTGGTTTTTGATAGGAATCTTCCATTTGTGGGGGTTCTCATTCCTTTTGGAGCTGTCCTTGGCATGCCCAGGACGAGGGTAACAAGGAACTCCAAAGCCACATTTCTGGTGTGGCTTTACAATGCAGTGTCTCCACATAATGCTACTACTTTAGTGGGGGCAGCAAATTAACCTCATCATCACAGTTGCCGTGAACGAGGATGTTAAACTGGAGAAGAATCAGCCTAAACAATGATGTGCAATATTGACCTCCAATGTCTTTTAAGACAAAGCAGCACCCAGAAAGGTTTACCTAGAATCTAGATATCTGGTCAATCTGATTTCAGGCTGGATGCAAATGTTTGTATGCCCTGTATACAGAATGTCCAGGGTGTGGACCCTGGACATTGACAGTGAAGTTAATTGATGTGGTTTTGGTCCCCAGTCACATATGCCAAGTTGTCTGAAAGTGGTTTATTTAGGTTAGACTCTGATTTAACACATACATTTTCCATAGCTTACAGTGAGAGTAGCTGGCTTCAGTGGTTCCAGTATCCACCTCTCTAAGGGACATAAAACTGAAAAAACAAGACCAACTACCCAAGAAGTGGCCAGAAGTCCACTTCTGATTTTGAAAAACAGACATTTTTAAAATGTGAAAAGGTACAGATGGAAGGGAGATGGAAAACCTTTTTAAAGAATGAATTACCTTCTTGAAGGCTTCCAGAAGAGTCAATCTATTCTGCTTTTCTTTTTATGCTGCAAAAGGGATGATATGTGGAATCTGAACCGCTTGAGAGCAGCAAAGACAGTTTTAGAAGTCAATGAGGCCTCAAGACCAGTTTACCTATCCCTGCTTTAAAGTGAAAGTTCTATACATACATGCCTAACTTAAGTAGTGAGAGTTATCTGAAAAGTGTCTGCTTAGCTTCTGTGGACAGCAGAAAAAAATTCCATTATGTCTGAAGAAAATCTCCATTTTAGCCAAGGCCTTAATTCTAAGAAATGATGTTAAGTGTTTAAGTGCTTGTATATGATGATTATAGTTTCTGCACCTACTGATTTACTAATAGTCTTATCACCTGTTATGATTTCCTCCTTCATGCAAACACATATTGAATGACTCTGATCAACATTTCATCAAAATACCTTTTTCTTAAAAAAAAATAAATTCACTTAGGTAGACATTAAATTGATTTCTCCCTCTTTTTGTCCACCAATCTTCTTCCCAGTCAACCCACACAAGTGATCAGCAAAGCAAATAAATCACTGATGAATAAATCTGTCACAAATTTAGTCAAGCATCTTCCCTTCTGAATTGCCCTTCCACTGCCCTCAAGCAGACACAAAATGTCTTTTCTTTGTTACTGTCTTGTTATATTCTTTTTTACGGACAATGCAGCAATATTGATCCAACAAGAAAATGGTGAGTGCTTGGCACATTTAATGACTGCATTAATTGAGCTTGCATTGCATAGAAAGGAAATATTCCATACGAATTGTTAATAAAACTCCTATGCATAATTAATTTACAGTGACTCTCAGTGAATTCAGTGGCAGTTCTTTCCAAGTAAAACATTTATTTATCAAGGCTTTTCTATCATTAAACAACTCTCCTCCTCTGAATATATTCTTTAATGTTCATAAATCCCAGTTTTTCCACTATCACCATTACAATGAGGCAGAACACTACAGTCACTATATCTGTTAGTAATGGGTAGCACACTATAACACTGGCACATTGTCCCTTATAGCTCTATAAGGAAATGGGATAAAAATGTATTGTTCTAACTTGAAGCCAGAAAGAGCAGAGAAGATCTCTAGGTAACTTCTGAATGGCCCAGGTCCCTAGAGGTTCATCTGTTCTGGCTCTAGTCTCACTGTGGATCACAACAACAAATATTATTCCCAGATGGTATTGATAAAGATTTAACTCCTTTTAGAATAATGAATGTGTTCTTCTGATTCATTCTCCCATATCTTATGGTGTAGGAAACAGATTTATCTGTGAATAAATTTATACTGAGTATAAACAAGTTGTTTCTAAATTCAGTTTGAAAGCAATGTAGGCAGACTTGTTTCTGCTTCCTATCTATGACTCAGATGTTTTCTCTACCATGTATTTTTTTTCCCCTAATAAATTTTCCAAAGATACATTGCTATACGGATCCTTTTCTCCTTTCTAATTACATAGTGTCTAAATATTACATTATCCTTCTCAGTGTACCTATAATTTATGGAAAAAAACCTTCAACTTTGATGTTATTGAAACTTATCACAGAAGTCTTCCAATTGCTTACTACAAACCAAAGCAACCAAAGCAAACCAAAGCATTCAGATGCCTTTTCCACATGACACTATTACAGTGCTATTATTCTACTTTCAACATCCTGCGGAATTTGGGGGTTTGTAGTTTACTGAGGTCAAAGAGCTCTTGCTGAGACTTCTAAATGCCCCTCCCTAAACTGCAAACCCCAGGATTCCATAGGATGTTTAAAATGGGAATAATAGCAGTGTAAAAGTATAATGCAGAAATGGTCACTGTGTCAATTTAGGGCCACTGCAGAAGGGAAAATTCAACATTCTATGTTGTATGGGTAGTTTTTAGTTGCACAAAATTTTTTCCTCTTCTGCTCTTCTCCTGTACTCCAAAACCTCTGCAAAAGCTTTTCCCTTGACCCAGAAGATCAGCCCTGGCAAGAACATTAAAAACAATAATAAGAGTTTTTTTATATATATCTGCAGGAAAAGGAAAAACAAGAAAATGATAGGGTCGCTGTGCAGAGAAGACGGCCAATTACTAACAGGGGGAAGAGAGAAGGCAGAACACCTTCTTTGCCTCAGTTTTCTCCCAAAAGGATAGAAGTACTCAACCTAGGGGGTGGGGAGCAGGTGAGGAAGCAGGGGGGAAATGCAGCACAGAATAGATAGAGTAGTAGTACAGGAATATCGGCTAAACTAGATGAATTCAAGTCTCCAGGCCCAGATAAATTGCATCCAAGAATATTAAAAGAACTGGCAGAAGTCATTTCTGAACCACTTGCAATAATCTTTCAGAACTCTTGGAGAACAGGAGAAGTCCCACCAGACTGGAGGAGGGCAAATGTCGTCCCCATCTTTAAGAAGGCAAAAAAAAAAGAGGACCCAAATAATTATCACCCAGTCTGCCTGACGTCAATACCAGGAAAGATCGTAGAGCAGATCATTAAATAGTCAGTTTGTAATTACTTAGAAAGCAATGCCATAATCACTAAAAATCAACATGGATTTCTCAAAAATAAGTCATGCCAGACTGATCTTATCTCTTTTCATGATAGGGTTACAGGCTTGGTGGATGAAGGGAATGCTGTGGATGTGGCATATCTTGATTTCAGTAAGGCCTTTGACAAAGTTCCTCATGACATTCTTGAAAAGAAGTTAGTAAAGTGTGGGCTGGGCAGGGCTACTGTTAGGTGGATTTGTAGTTGATTGACCAACCGAACACAAAGGGTGCTTACCAATGGCCGCTTTTCATCCTTGAGAGAAGTGACTAGTGGGGTGCCACAGGGTTCTGCCCTAGGCCCAGTGCTATTCAACATCTTCATCAATGACTTGGATGAAGGAGTAGAGGGCATGATGATCAAATTTGCAGTTGACACCAAATTGGGAGGGGTTGCTAATACCCCAGAGGACAGGATCAAAATTCAAAATGACCTTGACAGATTTGAGAGCTGGGGCAAAGCTAACAAAATGAATTTCAACAGAAAGAAATGTAAGGTCCTACACTTAGGCAGAAAAAATGGAATGCACAAACATAGGATGGAGGACGCATGACTTGATAGCAGTAAGTATGAAAGGGATCTAGGAGTCTTGGTAGATCACAAGCTGAATATGGGTCAGCAGTGTGATGAGGCAGCCAAGAAAGCCAACAAGATTCTTGGTTGCATCAATAGAAGTATGGTGTATAGATCAAGGGAGGTAATGGTGCCACTCTATTCTGCTTTGGTTAGACCTTATCTGGAATACTGCGTTCAGTTCTGGGTACCTCAATTCAAGAAGGATATCGACAAGTTGAAACGTGTCCAGAGGAGGGTGATCAAAATGGTGAAGGGTCTGGAAGCCATGCCTATGAGGAGCGGCTTAGGGAACTGGGGATGTTTAGTCTGCAGAAGAGAAGCTTAGGAAGGGATATGATAGCCATGTCATATCAAAGAGGGAGTGGGCTTGTTTTCTGCTGCTCCAGAGACTAGGACAAGGAGCTGAAGGAAAGGAGATTCCAACTGAACCTCAGAAAGAACTTTCTGACAGCCAGAGCTGCCCAGCAGTGGAATATGTTGCCTTGGAGTGTGGTGGAATCTCCTTCTTTGGAGGTTTTTAAGCAGAGGCTGGATGAGCATCTGTTGGGAATGCTTTGATGTGTGTTCCTGCATGGCAGGGGGTTCAACTGGATGGCCCTTGTGGTCTCTTCCACCTCTATGATTCTATGAGTCTATGATTCTAACGAATTCAACCAATGTTACCCATTCCACTGGTGGGTAGATACAGTTGGATAAAAGTCAAAGACCAGCATCCAGTGGATTATTTTCACTGGTGGAACCTGTTTAAACCAGTAGATGAGAGGAAGAGATCCCCTCACTGACATATCTGAAAGAATGTCCAGGGTCGAAAAGATCAGACAAGGAACAAGAAGAGCATTCCACTGGACTGCTTTAGTATATCATAAATTCCCTGCTGCATATTAACAAAGTTGATTGTGTGAGTTGAAAAAGAAATGGAGTTAAAAAAATTATCACTTATTTTAATTCCATATAATCAAGAAGTTTGCAGGTCTAAATTTTCTCTCAGCAAACTTTGTATATGAATTTAAATCAAAAAGCCTCCCATCTTACTTATAGTTCCCCAGCACTCCCACCAAATTATTGAGGAAGCCCAATCAGCAATTACAGCAAAGCTTCATATCTGTTTCAATCATGTCTTTATTTTTTATTTTTATTTTTCTTCTTTCTCTTATCATCAGGTAATGTCTATCATGCATGCATTAAACCTCTCACTTGGGGTAAACTTGTTTAGTAATTTCTTGATGTCCAAGGTGGCAAGTATATAGATTAGATTACATTACGTTTGATTAGATTAGATTATTTAGAGTCAACCTCATCAGTGAGCCTTGTTTCTTAGTAGATATCATAAGGCTGTAGGGTAAGGTTTAGTGGGAGTTCTCAATCATTCACCTTTGGAAGGTTTGTTTTTATTTGCATTTTCTATTTAATTTATTTTACTGTATTTTATTATTTTATGTTATTGTTTTGCATTTTTTTTAAAAAATATGACTGATCTATTGCATCATACCTCAATGAAGTTGAATCCAGACTTAATCATATCTATGCTGGAAACGTTTAAATCAGTAGGACTGAAGTGATTGACCCGGGTTTCCTATCTTGTGTGTAGGAGCTGTCCAAGAATAAACATGTATGCACAGAGAACTCTTTCAGATAATTATCAAATGGATGGTTCCTTCAGGACCACAGCAGAAGCATACATTGATGGTATTACTACCTATGCAACACTCTGTGGCTCCCTCTACATACTTATTTAACATGAGTGGAAAGCTTATGCATCTTCCTCAAGAGGAGTCATCTCATAAATCCAAGAGTTACGGATGACAGCAAACTAATCATGACTGGTCAGGAGCATTTCAGGTAATATATGACAGTAAACCTAGGAATGCCACCGAGTGACAGGAACTAGCTGTAGATAATCTTGGCTTTCCATTTAGCCTGCTTGTATAATACAAAGGTTTCCAAAGAAATGCACTCACAACTTTTATTGTTATTCCTACATTTGAAAATAGCTTAGATACAAACATTATAAAGTAGAATGTGTATGACTTAAAAGGGGTAGGGGAAGATAGTTTTGAACATTTCAGTATCTTTTGATACCAATGAGTATGCTATCCTTCTAGTCCACCTTGCTGGGATGGGACTCAGAGGCACTGTTTTACAGTGGCTTCATTCTTTCCTGGAAGGAAAAACTCAGAAGGTGATACTGGGGGGACTGGTCTGTTTGATCCCTTGGTGATTGGTCTGTGCAGGTCCTTCAGGGTCAGTTCTGTTCCTTCATGCTATATGAAACTTCTGGCTCAGGATAGCCTAAAAGCACGGTGAAAATTTCCCCCCACAAATCCCAGTGTTGGGTGCAATTTTTTAAAATTTATTTATTTATTTATTTATTTATTTATTTATTTATTTAGTGAGTGTCTGACCCTCCAAAGTCTAGGGGGTTAATGCAGCCCCTGTGTCTCCCATAATTGCCCACCCCTACACTATATCATAGCAATAAAAATACTTTCCTGAGAGTGAGATACCTCATCAGTGGTAAAGTTTTTTAAAAACCTAATCTAGGGTATGCCAACTCAAGAATCAGTTCAGTCTCCCTATGTTTAAAGGGACCATTAGGATAAGTATACATAGTATCATACCCTTAAGACAAGTTACAAATCTGTCAAATAAGAATGGTAGTTATGAACCTACTTCTCAAGAACATTCTGCAGAGAGTGATTCTATTGAATGGAGAAACATACAGGCACTGAGGTGGGTTAACGAAATGTTTTCTTACCTATGCTCATTACTAATTTCCCCAGATATACTTTAAGTGCCTTGCTTCTTTCCTCTAGGTTTGGGATGGGAATTGTGCACATGAAGTGAAACTGCAGCTTCCATATTTCCTACCATTGGCAATGATGGGTAGGGAAAAAAGAAGTTATAATCCAGCAACGTCTGGAGGGACACGTGATTCCCACTCTATGACAGACATATATTTATATTTAGGTATACTTTTGTGAAGGGAGGAGCTGGGCAAGCCTGGTTGATACCAGTCAATCACAGCTCAGCAAATGCTGTGAAAGGGGCCTATGGGTGAGAAAGGATACAAAACTGGAGCTTGTCTCTGAAAGAAGGTGGAAAGGGGAAAGATGGCCTAGAGATAGGAAAAAAGCTGTAATAATGATATGATAGTCAGCAAGGGGGAATAACTGAATAGGATTTTGGGAGATGTGATTGATTACATAGATCAGGTGTTAATTTTTGGTCTAAGTGTAAATTAACAAGGTTCTACTTGCTTATTCTTTTTTTACAAGTGTGTCTGGTTGTTCTTGTAAAGTTCTGATAGAGAATCTGGTCACACTTACCACAGTAAATCCACTGGTCTATTTAGGTGTCCAAGTACCTGATCCAGGAGGGATCTTGAGAGGAAAGGTGACAGGTTGAGTGACAGGAGCCCAAGCATTTGGAACTATGGAGCCAGCCTGGCATCACCACTTTGGTTAGGTTATACTTGAGGAAGTTAATCTTTCTGAATTCATATATGAATTGACATGACCCACATGCTCAGATTAGTATGTGGACAAGGATGTAACTGTCTTATATATATTGCTTTTTCCTAAATATGCACGATAGTTTCCAGCAGTTTGAAATATATTTAACATTTAAATATATATTTTGAATAAAATAATAATAATTTAAAAATACACATGAGGAGAAAAGCACTCATTTAAATATATATTAAAATACATAGTCAAATGTATATTTTGGAAGGATTCTTTAAAACTATTAAAGCTGAAATGTAATAGAACAGGATTACACTGTATACTATAGATACAAATGTATGATAGTGACCTGGTCAGCAACCCATGCTACAAGAAAATCAAGATATAAATCAAGATACAACCTTGATATTTGCACAATGTACTAACAATATTCTAACAGTTCAATAGCATAAGGTAATAACCAAGATGAAATATTTATTTAGACTAAATCAATCATGCCGACTTATGCAGTCAGCACTGGGGATCAAGGAAAGAAGAAACTGGTTTGCCAGTCAGAATAATTTTATATATACCGGTAACTATGTTAAACTGAAAACTACTTTTCTACTATTGTCTATATTTATTTTTCCTTAGCTTCATACAGATTCAAACCCACATGTGTAATATTCTAGATGTGAAGTGTCTACTCATAAGACAAAAGGAAATTCTTAAGGCAGCAATAAAGCAATTGTTCAAAATTCTAAAGAGCAGACAAGAAAAAAAAGTGGTTTAAAAAATCCATGAGACTTCCAAAGTTCTTGTTAAATAGAAATCCCATCACGTTTTAGATTCATATAACACTTCAGCACACATTAATATAATTGTACTCTCCCAAGGACACCTACATTCTAAGTTCTTCAAGCACTCTTCAGCAAATGATCTCTATGGAATTCTGCAATTATCTTATATTAACCCTTGCTGGCATCTTGTGGGCGGATTGAAAACATAAAAGGATTTCTATTTCAGAACACTTTATATTTTGCCTTTTGAAACCCAGTGAAATACTGCTTTCTTCTATAGGCATTTGTTCATAACATTTTGGGATGAAATGGCCTGTGGTAAGGCAAGGCCATATGCACTGTTTTAGCACATTGTGCAATTTTATAAAATAATCTATATGTAAAACACAAAGATATACAGGTCAGTGAAATACCCAAGCTCTCATTCTGATGTGCTTGCTAATTGCTCTTTTGTTCCTGTAGATGAGCCTATAACCATACATATCAAACACCTAAGTTCTTGCCCTAATGGCTTTTACTTTGGAGAATATGAGAGGTATTTTCTGACTGGTATGGTAAAGTCTATGTTGCATTGATCAATAGAACAGAAGAGAATGGGATCTTTTTGTACTTTACTCATTATGGTTCCAGTCCTAAATAGTGCAATAACTGTGTATGTCTATCTGGAAATCAGACATATTATGTTCAATTAGCTTTTCCCTTTTTTTTTGAAAAGCCCTTTCAAATAGCTTTTTTTAGGGTATATAGGGCTGTTGTTCCAGCACATCCTACTGATGCAAAATCCTTTTTTTTTCATGGTTAGAGGTCAGTTCAACCAATTCCACTGAAATTAGGGTTGCCAGATGAAATAATAAACTGGGTTTCTGTGTCTTGTATGATTGTGTAGAAGTGGGAATTTCATTAAGTGCTCTCTGTCGTTCAAGCAACACCTGCTAAATTTCCCTCTTGTACACATTTCTTCTAGAAACATGAACCCTGTTTCAAATTTCACCTGGCAACCCTAACGGGAATTCATTGTCAAACAATTTTTTAGTGGATTTCAAGCTTAATCTTGTAAATTCGTGTCTTAAACTTGTGAAGATAACTTAGAATTCTGATGTAGATTTCTTCAAGCTATTCCACTAATTCATCCATTTGCAGGAATAAACTCTTTGCAATGAGTGGGAATTTCAGTATACCAAGGAACTGACCATGTGCATTGAAGGCATGTAGAATTCTTTATTAAAGCAATTAATTGGCTTTAATGGCATTCATTTTGCAACATCCATTATAAATGAAACTGACTGCAGCCATGATCCAAAACTTGTATATCTAGGCTTCTGAATCAACTAGTAGACATGAACTTATAAAGCAGGTATGAGACTATCAGGATCTCCTGGTAGATCTCTGAATGACTGCAGTAATAGTACAACCACAGTATCTGATTTTCAACGCTTAACTAGAGCAGCAATAAGATATCTTTCTTTCTGGTTGAATGACACTGCTAAAATGAAGAAACCTTGGGACAGGCAACAGTGTACTTGCTTTATAAGAGCACTGTGAGCCACATTCATGCTACTCAGAACAAATTCCTGGACTCCAAAAATCCTCCTATGCTCTTCTGAATATCTGCAGTTTCTGGAATGGCCATAGAATTCATTCCATTGACATTCCAATTTTAGCAGCAAGATGTAGTTGGTTTGAGCATTGGACTTTGACTCTGTAGACCAGGTGCTGAAACAAATTTTGCCAATAAAACCCCATGGTAGGCTTGCTTTAGAGTTGCTATCAGTCAGAAATGACTCAAAAGGCACACAACATCAAACTGGCAAGAAAGCAGTGGGTATCTTTCTAGGATTTTTCTACTTAGGGAAGAGATATGTCTATTTTACTCTCCTATTTAGCAGAGAGGGAAAACTTTTCAAAGGAAGGAGAGCCAGTGTGATCTTTGCTTTTCTGCCAAGTTTGGGCACTCTACCACCACTGACCTACTCTGAAAGATGCAAAACGTGAGGTAACTTTTTCACTCCCTTTAATAGTAAGACTGGCTATTTCTGCCCAAGAGCTAACCATCTCTCTTAAAAGGCACTCCAAAGTCTTCCCAAAGTGCAAAATAGGGATGGGTACCAAAAAATCTATCTGACTTTGGTCACAAGTGACAGATACAGCACATGATAATTTGGGTTGTTTTCCATTACACCTGGAAACATTTGATAATTTATATGAGAACCAAAGGTCATAAATAAGCAGTATCAGAAGGCTTCTCTGTATGTTTGGCTTTATAAATCAGTGTTCTCTATATCATGCTATTTGTTGCACAATGCACAGTGTTATACTGCAAGGCCAAGATTGCTAGCTGGTTCAGTATCACTGTATACATAAATCAAAAATGGTGTGTGCAAAGAGTACATATTAAATACAATATTGATTTGACTTGCCTTCCCTAGGATGAACGAGAGAAAGCACTTGGGTCACAGCTATGCTGGAATTGTTTTGACCTGACTTGGCACTGCTTGAGGAAACTCATAATGCAAGCAAGAGAAAAAGCGAGAGAGGAAATGAAAATATAGGCTGGAGAATTAATGGTCTGAAAAGCAAAGAGGGGAAAGCAAGGGAGGCTGAAGCACGGCCATTTTTACAAGGGTTCATGGGTAGATGTTAATGTTTTCCTAAGATTGCTTTATTAAAGAAGGAAAAAAGGAATTACAAAATAGAGACTAGAATAGAATTAGGACAAACAGAGTGAATTCACATATAGGACAGGAATGAAAAGAATATTCCAAACTATTTGAAAAATGATTAAAAAGTATAATTCTTGAGCATCAGGAAATCCTGAAGAGAAGGATTCTGAACTGAAGAACACCTTTGCCATTGAGTGTCTTATTTACCCATGGAAAGCATTGTTTTTTGTGTGCAATATACAGCATTTTGTGCACTGAAAATAGTGTTTCTGTGCAGAAACATTTTTTGTGCAGAAGTCCCTGCTTCTGTGAAAGAAATTTCCTTAATCTTTATAAGGATGTCAAGGTTGTCAAACCAGCATCAGATTGTTCCAGGAAGTTCCGAGGCTATCCTTACCCTCAAAATTGTTTAGGAAGATGGAATATATCTTATTTGTTACCTTGTCTGAGAATTGGTTTCAGTCTGATGATGGGCACACTAACCTAGTTTGTATCTCCCTCTCTTTCCTTGTGTACTCAAGTCATAAACAGTAATTAAAATCATGGATTGCAACCTGTTATATGAGGAACACACACAAAGGGTACCTTAGAGCATGTCATCAACTACAATAGCGGGATTGGAAGTGGAAGTGCAAATGTACCATTTTGTCACAGGCCTATTTCCAAAACCAATATATCTGAAATAATTAATATAATAATTAATATAATTAATAATGCAGAAATATGCTTAATCATCCTTCTCTTTCTCCCTAAGCAGAAATTCACTTGTATACATAAGGGTGAGAAGAAGCTCTTCTAAATACTATATCCATGATTAGCAGAATACAATTAGAAGCAAGGTTTGGAAAAAAAGGTAACTTTATAGTGCCATATGCACATCAGGACTGATGTGATGTGCACCAGGATAAATGGAGTGCAGATCAATGTCAATTAACATTGATCCTGTTGTGCATCAGTCCCGTTGAGTGTTGATCCTGCTGCGCATCAGGGCAAGAATTTGCATCTGGCACTTTGTTGGCTTTGCTATATAATAATGTAACAGCAGCCCTCTCTTGGATATAGGCATTGTACAACTGAACAGTTCTAACTCCTGTATATGTAAGTCCACTTACAAATATGGTTTGAGCATTGGACTATGGATCTGGAGACCAAGATTCAAATGCCTGCCTGGCTATGGAGATCCATTGGCTGACCTTGGGTAGGTCACACTATTTTAGGCTCAGAAGAAGTTAAACATGAACTCTCTCTGAATAAATCTTGCCAAGGAAACCCCATGATAGGTTCACCTTAGGGTGCCAGAAGTTGGAAATGACTTGAAGACACACAAGTCTCCACTAGGAATCCAGCTACAACTTTTAATGCCTTTGACAATTATGATAACATGTTCATGATCTAGCTCCTTTCAGCTCAACATGAGTAGAAGTGTTTTGCAGGTCTTCCTTCAGATCATTAAAAAGGCTTTAGAAAAAAACTGTACCCTGAGAATATTCCTGTGTTTTCCAAACCTTTAACCCTTGTGCATGCAAGAAGATTCATTCAGCAGTCCATCTGTATACCTGTATGTCTGAATGAATGATCTTTTGTTGCAGGCTATCATTCAAGTATTGAAAGAGAAATGAAACATTTAAGAGTGCATAATGTACTGAGACAGTGTAGCATAGCTTGTTTACTTGAAAGGGAATCTTTCTGACCTCTGTGGAAGAGTAGAGAAATCAACTCCATTTCAATCCCTCAATTGATATTGACTAACTTAAGTGTTAGTATTAGTGAAGCTGAGGTAGAGGTATGGATTTGAAGGCCTGACATGTTTTTGTATGCAAGTGAGATAATAATAAACGGTATCTTTCACTGAACAACCATAAATATAATTCAGTTGAGGGCACAGGAAAGCATTGATTAAGCCAGCCAGCAGAGAAGAAGGAATAAATCAATTTGAAATTAATTACATCAAAACTTTAAGTGTTTTTTTTTTCCCAATGACAAATGGACAGGTGAGCTAATGATTATAAAATATTCTAAACAAAGTGGTGAACAATTATTTGAGTATGCATTGAACCTGGGAATCAATTTAGATATGATTGATTCCACTATTGCAGTTGAATTGATGAGCTGATTCTATAACTCTTGGTCTTTGAGGATCACTAAAGATTAAATACCAGATATATAACAGCTGATGGTGTCTGCTGTTTTCTGCAATAACTCACCTTTAAAATAGCATCAAATTCCCATCAGCCAGAGCACTGTGGTAAGTGTATTGATTTGTAAAGTGAACTTACAGTAGGTAAAAGCTATCTTGCACTCTAGTGACCCATACGTTGCAAGTAGTGTGTTTTGTTTTGTTTTATTTCTGTTTCTGATCTGTGATATAAATGCATGGTCTCCCATTATTTCACAGCACAAAATTGCCTCTGGATTGACACAACACAGACATTTCCTGCAAGTATATCTAAGTGAAAATATTTAAGGATGAGGTGGCCAGTGGCAATACTGGCTAAAGGATTCCAGGAGCTGTAGTATTTAAAAAGTAATTCTTCCAAGCACTGAAGAAAAACAGCAACTTCCTTGTGGTGAGGAAAAGGTTGACATAATTGTGTGGAGGGAATTCTCCTTCACTATAGTTGTGTTACTGTAGTTTCTAGCCCGGACTTGAGGGATATTAGATATCACTTTGATATCAATAATTTGGCCTTCTTTACCTATTCCTCTCCTCGTGTTGCGAGGTCCCCCGGACAAGCTCGCAGACAGGCATGGCCACTAATGGCTGTAATATTCCACACAATACAGGCAGGCCAGAAATAACCGCCCCGCCGCTTCAGGACACCTCAAAGGCAAGTACTCTATTATGTATGCACGTTACTTACAAAGAACTCCCTGCCCTGAGCAGGCAGCCTGATTAGAAGAATCCTCATCTGTCAAGCACTCTGCGTGTGCATACTGGCTATTCTATTGTCAATTCAGACTTAACTCAATCATGCTAAGTTCTGACCTTTCAGAGGCTTTGTCTCCAGCCCGAAACTCATTGTTTTCCCCAAGTATGGACTAGCCTATGGCCACATTTTCCCCTATAAAAACCCCTGACTGTAGCTTCTTCAGATCGCTCCCGATTTCCATCCCGCCTTGCTTGGTGAGCCATCCCCTCAGTCCCACGTACTGAGACTCCATACCTCCAAACTTCTGCTGCAGACTACCCAGGCTTCAGGACAGGTATAGTATTACCCAAACCAACAACTCCTCTTAAAAATCCCTCTATCCCACTCCAACCTTTATTTCTATAGTTATCTGAGTGAGTGTGCTGCATACACTGTTCGATTGTATTTTAATAAAGATCACAATTATTATTTTAATTCTGTTTGCTCCTTGACTTGTCCTGACCCTGTAGACATTGGGTGAAAGATCTCACTCCGTTGCCCTGCCTCTCGTATTGCTAGCTTGTGCTCTGTGCTAATTTCCCCTACTTATATAATTGAGAGCACATTTAGGCATCCCTCCCGGTACCCCCAGAAAACAGGGTAACAGTTGACTATTCAAATACAATGTTAATGTCAGGACAACATTTGGCAGCTCTGGTCCTCATGAAGAGAAATACTTCAGAGGACAGCAGAAAGGCTGGTGTTAACAGCACCATAGACAACTCCTTTCTGGAGCAGTGAATCCTTTCTGGATTCACATCCTGTTGGATCAGAGCACTCTCTTCAATATTCTATCTTTAAGGGGTAGTCCACTTGTATTCTACTATCTTTCAGTTATGTCCCCTCTTCCCATGGTGCTCAGCAGACAGTGAAGAACATAAGGTGCCTGATTTCAGGGATTCTGTCCTTGGGTGTTGTATCTCTGGGGATCCCAGAGACTTCCAGTTGAATGCTGGAGCCCTGGCTTGGATGACAATGGTAACAAGGAATCACTTTAGGTGACAGGATCATGGATATATCATTCCACGATTTTTATATGGAACTTCTCCTTGTGGGATGTTTTGATGGGCATATGAAGGCATACTTCAGGAACAGAAGATTCAATCTCTCTGGCCAGATAATTTAGTCACTGTTGTTAACTGCCATCGAGTTAACTTTGACACTATGTTGATACTATGTCTGGCACTATGACATAAAGATGACACTGTGAAAGACAACCAAGTTACCCTATCATCAACAGCCCTGCTCAGGTCTTGCAGATTCAGGGACATGGTTTTCCTTGATTGAGTCTATCCATCTGTAATGTGATTTTCCTCTTTTTCTACTGTGTTCTACTTTACCAAGCATTATTGTCTTTTCTAGTGAGCCATGCCTTTTCAAGAAATGTCAAAACTATGACAATCTCAGTTTAGTCATCTTGTCTTCTAAGGAGGGTTAAAGCTTGATTTGTTCTAGGATCCATTCATGTGTCTTTTAGCAGTCCACAGTATCTGTACAACTCTTTTCCAGCACCACCTTTCAAATGAGCTGATTTTCTTCCTCTCAGCTTTCTTCACTGTCCAACCTTCACAACTATTCATAGACATTGGAAATATGATAGACTAGACAATGGTAATTTTAGTATTTAATGATAGAGCTTTATACTTCAGGAACTTGTCTGGTTCCTTCAAAGCTGCTCTTTCAGTCTTCTTCTGAATTTTTGACTGTTGTTTCAATTCTAATTAATGACTGAGCCAAAATATGGAAAATCTTGAGCTATTTCAATGTCTTTGTCATC
Source organism: Ctenosaura bakeri (assembly GCA_948474755.1). Classification (NCBI taxonomy): domain Eukaryota; kingdom Metazoa; phylum Chordata; class Lepidosauria; order Squamata; family Iguanidae; genus Ctenosaura; species Ctenosaura bakeri. The sequence continues at coordinate 86,295 of CAOLHI010004453.1, read as the reverse complement.
TACTCTAAATTTAGATAAATTATCTATTGTCATTATTTTTGTTTTCTTAATGTTCAACTGTAAACCAGCCATTTCACTTTCTTCCTTGACTTCAACAATTGTTCCAAGCCTTTGTTATTTTCTGATAGCAGTGTGGTGTTATCTGTGTATTTTAAATTGTTGATGTTGCTTCTTCCAACTTTTGCTCCTTCTTCCTCCAAGTCTAATCCTCCTTTACATATGATATGTTCAGCATATAAATGAAGCAGATAGAGTGATAAAGTGCAGCCTTGTTCGACCACCTTGCCAAGTGGAAAACATTCTGTTTCTCCATATTAAATACAGGTTTGCATTAGGGCAATCAAATGTCATGACACACCAATTACTTTAAGAGATGTCCATAGTTTTTTCATGATCTACACAATCAAGGACATTAAAACACAGGCTGATTTTTCCCCCTGAAATTCCTTGGTGTGCTTCATTATCCTATATATGTTTGTAGTATGAACCCTAGGACCTCTCCCTTTCTATAACGCAGCTTGGACATCTGGCACTTCTTACTCCATATGTGGTGAAAGTCTTTGTTGTAGAATTTTGAGTGTCACTTTGCTTGCATGGGAGATTAATGCAACTGTCACATGGTTACTGTGATCTGTTATGTCCCCTTTCTTGGGGATCGGAATGTATGTTGAGTGCTTCCAGTCTGTGAGCCATTCTTTTCCTTTCCAGATTTGTTGACAGATTTAGTTAGAACTAGGGTAGATTCTGTCTCTGTAGACTGAAGAAGTTATATTTGTATGCCATATGTTTGTGGTGATTTATTTCTCTCAAGTGCTCTGAAACTTTCGCTTCACTTTCTAAAACTGGAGGTTCATCTTCATATGGTTCCTCCTTGAATGAATGTGTCATTCTTTCATCTCTTTTATATAGTTCTTGGTGTACTGTTTCCATTGTATTTTTATTTCTCCTTAGTGATTTAATGTGTGCCCCTGCTGGTTGTAGAGCATCCCCATTCTTGGTTTAAATTTCCCTTTGATTTCTCAGATCTTGTAGAAGAGGTCTGTTGTTCTTCCTTTTTTGGTGTCATCATATATCTCATTGTGTTGATATTATAGCATTTCTCCCTGTCCCTTTGCAGAAGTCATTGAAGAGTTACATTTAGGGTTCTGACCCTATTTCTGTCACAATTTACTTTTGCTTTTTGTCTGTTCATAACTTCCTGAAGGGTTTCATCTGTCATCCATTGAGCCTTTTCTTTCTCTTTCTCTTTCTCTGGCTGCACATAATGTCTTGTTGCATTTCTCCATGATCATGTTCCTGGCTTCAGTTCAAAGTTCTCTTGTTATGGTGGTGGTGGTATGTACTTCAAGTTGTTTCTGACTTATGTTGACCCTAAGGCAAACCTATCATGGAGAGTGTGTGACATATTCATGGTCACCCAGTGGGTTTCCATGGCCAAGAGGGGAATTGAATCCTGATCCTATGCTCAAATTACTATACCATACTGGCTGTCAGAGTTCTTCTGGTTCCCAGTCAATTAGGTTTAATGATGCAAATCTATTTTTCACATTAGCTTTCAACTCTATGAAGATGTTCTTCAGGTTTTATTTTGGCACGATGCTTGGTTTAGTGTTTATCTTTAGCTTTACTCTATTTTTTGATATCAGCAATTTATCGTCTGTGCCACAATCCACTCCTGACCTTGTTTTTGAGAGAGAACAGAGCTTCTCTGTCTTTTGCTTCCAATTGTGCAGTCTATTCAATTTCTATTTCAGGTGATGTCCATGTATACAGTCACCTCTTGTCTTGCTTGAATAATGTATTTGAAACACACTGTTGGCCTCACAAAATTCAGTCATTCTCCTGCTTCATTTCTTGATCTTAGGCCAGATTTTCCTACGATCTTTGACTATGTACTGTTTCATATTTTTACATTCTAATTGCATATGATTAACAAGAAGTCCTGTTTTGGTGTGTGATTCAATTTCTCCTGAACTCCAGCATACAATCTTTCAATTTCTTCTTCTTCTGCCTTTGTAGTTGGAGCAGAAGCTTAGATTATAGTTATATTGAGGTTTGTTTATCTGTTTTTTGCTCCTGTGGTCTTATTGACATGATTTGGTCAGGTTTTTTCAGTATTTCTTTTGAATGAATTGTAACTGAATCTAATTCAATTAGATGATCCAATATTCCCTTCCAGTTCCAAAGCTGTAATTAACATTCATATACACATGGGCCAAAACAACCTCTCTGTATACATAATTGGGAATCTGTGGTTTTACCTTACCTCTGCAATACAACTGTAATAACAGGGCAACTAGGCAAGCTTGATTCTGTTCTGGTTCTGTTCCCCCTCCCCACACACTATTGCATTGTTCCGTACCAGTTCATTGGTATTATTCTAGATTCTAATGTGTATTTAAATAAAAGTTATAGCATTTTCATACTCATGCACTTCTATAACTTTATCAGAGCTGCTTAATTTGTGTGTTTCTTAGCAGAGGACAATTAGCCTTTTCACCTTTTGGTTAGTAGCTGCATTTCTCTGAGCTATAGCTTGGTGGCAAACAGATGTAGTTATTTTGGCGACTGTTGGGATTTCACAATATTATTCTTACTCTTAGTGCTTAACTTTCTCTGAAGAAAATTCTTCTTTTCTCTTTCCCTCCACTTCATAATGACTATTTAGACCTCTAGATGTTTCAATGTCTTAAAGAGGCTATGTGATTCTAAAAGACAGCTTTTCAGTTTTAATTAGAATGCCTTTATTGAGTTTGGACTGCCAAAACTACAGCAGATGCTGGGCCTAGAGGTTTGTTAATGACTTTGCTGTGAGATGTTTACAAGATAGTAAGAGATATCATCCACAGTAAAGGACATTCCTGGACAGCAGGGGGTGGGTGAACAGATCAGCCAAGAAAGTCTGATGGTCTACACTGCTACCTTTTTCAGGTAGACTGTTTTGTAATGGACTAACCTACAACAAAATTATTATGATTATAAAACCTGAATTCTAGAAAGCTAATGTATAGACATCAGATTGGATTAGATTTATGTTTGTTTCATTGTCATTCTCTTCATCTAGGAAACTTTTGGAAAGTTCAGTGAGAGTCTCTGGGGATCTTTAACAGGGAATGCTGTACACCTCATCAAACAATGGCTGCCAGGATACTTTGGGGGAAGCCAAAATGGATGATCATCCATTTTTTTTTATTTATTTATTTGTATCCCTCCTCTCCATATGGATCGAGGCGGCGAACAACTTACAAATAGCATGTATTTCGATACATTTTTCTATACATGCCCCCAACAAGCTGGGTACTCATTTTACCGACCTGCGAAAGGATGGAAGGCTGAGTCAACCTTGGAACCGGGCAGGATTGAACTCACAACCTTGTGGCTTGCAGTACTGGCATTTAACCACTGCGCCACCAGGGCTCCCTGGTGATTTTGATAATCATTTGATAATAATTAGATTTACTTGATAGCTGGTTTAATATGATATATCCTATAATAAATCCTGATATATCCTGTTTTCTTTCAGAGTACTTAGTGAATAATTGAAAGCTGAAGGTGTTGATGCCCTTGCTAGCTCTGAATGATAACTATTGCTATGAAGAGGATAATGGGATAAGAGAATTCCTGATTGCTAAAAGATCGCTACATGAGAAACCCAGAATTCCTTTAGTGGGATATTACTTAGTTCTTTATGTTTTATTTAAATAATTCTCCCTGCCATCCAAGTTTTTAAATAAGGATTGCTTGTGAATTAAATCCAAAAGAATTAAGAGTTACTTTTTTAAAGAAAGAGAAAATAAGACTGATTTTTTTTTTCTCTTCACGATTAACCTGACTGAGTAGCCATTCACTCAGCTCTAGGCACCTATCTCCCTTTGTTACTAGTGTGCTGCCAATTTGTTTTATCTTCTCTGTGATGTGAACACTTAATTAAGTAGCCTAATTAACTTTTAAATTGCTCAGACTCTCAGCAGAATGATGGACCATCATGAGACTTTCCTGTAATGCTCCCTAATCGACCTGGCAGCTGTCCTGTGTTGTCAGTTGTGTCACTCTGCACGTGTCTTGTCATGATGGGTGGTATTATGAGTTGAAAAATATAACTGAAAGTTAGGAGATTGTCTTATAACTAGATGAAGATATTGACCCATCCATTTCAGTACAGTCTACTCTGATTTCCAGCAAAGCATCCCCAAATCACCTGCTACCTGCTTTTTTTATGTTCAGTTGCTAGTGTTTGTTGGAGCATTCTACAAGCAAAGTGTATGCTCTGTTACCAAGCTATGGTCCTTCACATCTCCACATGTTTCGCCAAGAGCTCTATCAGGTTTAAGAAGTAACACTGCCAGCAAACCAGAAAGAAAATCTGACCTTGCTTATTGTTACTCTTATTGTTATAATTTTTGTTTAAATTTCCTTATTCCTGTTGATGTCAGCTTCTGGAAAAATAATGATGTGCATCTTTAAAAAAAAATCTTACAGACTTTTGTTTTAAAGCTTCACACATCAGAAGAATAGATAACCGTTTCATGTGAGTGCAAACTCTGGGCTCCTTGAAAACCACTGGATTCTACCCTCCAGCTTCCAAAGAAGAAAACAAACAGACTTGATTCTGTCAATGGGGACACCTGAATCATTGGTCTCCACTCCCAGATTCCACACTTGTGCTCCTGCTCCAAACCCACCTAGTGCCTACACATTTCCTTCTAATGGTTGGCAAATCTTTTAAGAAAAGAAACAATGAATCCTAGAAACTTGTTCCAGATTTCTTGGAAGCTATTTGGAAGAGGCTAATATTCTTTTTAATCAATTCTAGGCTCATTCACAGTACACAATAACAACACCATCATTCTACTTTAATCACCATGGTTCATTCCTATGGGATCATGAGGTTTGTAGTTTAGGGATAGTTAGAATTCTCAGCCAGAAAGGTCTTGTGCCTCACTGAAGCACAAACTGTAGGATTTGTTAGGGTATAGCCATCGCAGTTAAAGTGGAGTATAGCACTACACATCTCCACAGGATCAAAATTCCCTCACCCACTAATTTTCTGTTTAGCATTCTTCTAAATACATGAAGACTCCAACTTTTTATGATAATGGGACCATGCGTGCTGCCTATATTTTCTGAATCTGCCCGGCTATGGGTGGGTGGGGGGAATGAACTGGCATTACAGACATTACCAGAAATTACCAGAGCATAACTTCCAGATTCATTTTTGGGTAATTTTTGGCTGATTGAGGTGGGCTGTAGGGGATTTTAAAGCAGCATGGGTGTTAGGTAGGTTTGGGGGCAAAACTTGTGTTTTGTGATTTGTTTGAGCAATTTTTGGTCATCTTTGGGGGAAAAACCCTCTCATTTTTGAACAATTTTGGGTGGGTCGAGTGGCTCTTGAGCTATAAAATAGAACCCTGCACATCTAGCCTGTAGACTGCACTTTCTTCACCTCATTCTTCATCTTTGTGTGTGCCTCCTCCCAATGGACTATGCTTTGATATTTCCACATGGAGAAGCAAGGTCTGAAGGGAAATTATATTGACATTCACTTGAACAGGACTAAAAGACATCCAAATCCCCCTGTTTCAACTAGGGAAATACTTGAGAGAGGTTTTGTGTACTTCCCAGTCCCTCATTCTTTCAGTCCATGTTTTCTGTTAGGTCAAATATTTTCAACAGTGCTTCTTAATAGCTTCATTGTTAAAGTAAATAAAATCTCTTGTCATGGGATATGATGATGATGGACAACCTAACTTTCCTAATTTTCCAGATATACTATGATAACCACCAAGTATGGGAAATACACAATTGTGTAAAATCTGCCCTGAACACTTTGAGGTACTAAATTTCCTCTTTTGTCTTTTGTCACTGCTATAAAATTGAATGGGATTTGGGGGTGTTGGGAAGATGATTCTTGAATGACAAGAGCATGAGCTTCTGCATGGTTACTAAGAAATAAATTCTGCTCTATACCATGTGGAGACTCTCCAGTACATGCATTTAGTATTACAGTCTTGCAGTCTTAAAGGCAACCTTAGCCAAACTCTTTTCTTTGCAGAGAAAACCTCAGTGATCTGTTGAATTAAGTCTGGAGACATGATATTCTCTCTCTCAATCTCTCTCCCTCTCTCTCCCTCCCCCTCCCTTTTTCTATCTCATTTCAAGCCATGGCCCAAAATGTGTATATTTAGGTGGAGCTATGTGTTATGCAGATTCCCAAATCTGCAATTGTTGTGTCAGTGGAAATGTGGGCAGAGTGCACACTTGTGCAGGACAGAAGTGGACATGCATTGAAAGGAGAGTTGGTGCTATCCAACTCTTAGTGGATGTTATCAGTGGGATCAACAGTGATCATAACAATCATTTCCACAGATCAGAAATCACTTCCAGTTGAAGGGGAGGACGCAGGTCCGAGGAAGGGGAAGGAGCATACTCAAACCTCACAATGACTCCATGTGGCCCATAGGCTATCCAGTTTCCAACCAAGTATAGAAGAATGTGCCTATCCTTCACTTGTTTCTTTCTAATAAATCCATTTTCTCTGGATCCTAGCTATGCCTGGGAAGGAGCTATAGTTAGTGACACAGCATATGTATTTCCATTTAACATGTTCTAGGTTAACTCTCTTGCATTTCAAGACTGGTAAATCTTTAGCTGAAGAAATCTGTATCTAGCTCAAGGAAATCTCTGTCTAGTTCAATGCTCCTGTCAGCATAATCAACAGTGGAGAATTTGATGTACCATATTTTTTTTCTTTTTCACTATGAATCTATTGATTTAATTTCCTTAAAATTTCTCATGCTCAGTTATGGGTGTACAGTTTCCTTAACCTGGACATATTTTGCAAGTGTTACCTTTTACTATAATGCATTTTTCTGTGTAATTTTCCCTACAAGTTTTTGTGTATATTTTCCCTCAAAATATGCCTGTCTTTGTGCATTTTTGAGTTGCAAATAATATGAAAATGTGCATTTTGGTGTAGAAGCTTGCCCTGCTTTGTTTATATGTTTAGCAGGCTTAATTTTATAAATTTTGTATAAAAAATTAAATCAGAGGTAATATTTTCTCCCTACCTTCATAGGTCTGATTCATTATAATACAGCTTCATATGTTATATTCCTCTCTTGCTGAGATTATGTTCACAGCTGAGGAAAATGATTAAAAATGACTGGGGAGACAGATATTCACAAGGTGAGATTATCAGGTGTGAAAAGTCTGAAGGAATCCCCATGTGTCTGACATCTCCTTTTTTCAACGTCTCCATTCCTGTGTTTGTCTTACAAGGAACTGGCAACTCTATATGAGTACTATGGACCAATAGTATAATATAGCTGTATATATGATGGCTGTTTTACTTCTTTCTCATGCATGGCCATTCTGGTTGCTATATGGCTGTTTAATACCAGGATGACTGTAGATAAGACTGGACTGGGAGCACTTTCTACTAATTACTATAACAATCTGAAAGGTTTAACATGAAGAGCTTTCACTTCATGCTTGCTTAGTAATTTTCCATTATGGCTTAATGCCTGCTGTTTAATGATTAGGTAAAATAAATCTAGTGCGCTCATGTGATTTCTTATATATTGTATTCATGCTCTTGCTGGGCACAGTCTCCAAAACAGCTATAAACAGGGAGGTATAGGTTTGCTTTGATGGCAGACTGCTCAGTCTGAATACAGGATCTCTGATCCGGTATGTTGTTAAATAAGTTGTTGTCTTTAGTTCACTAATGCCTCCATTCTTGGACAAACAGGACAAGTTTCTCATCAATATTCCCAGTCATCAAGCACTTTCATAGTTTCATAAAACTGTTTTTTTAAAAGCAAATACAAAAACACTCAACTTCTTTGATTTGTAAGCGTGATAACTCAAGTGGCTCTGGACCAGTAGGAAAAGAAAAAATGTGTTTGTTCAGGATTTTAGCATTGAAGTGGAACTCCTAAAAACAAACAAAAACTAAGAAAATCAGAAACATGTACTGTGATTACGTTAAAAATGTAGTTAACCTTGATAGATATTAAAGCATAATCTAGAAACACATATACATAAAATAACAAAAAATGGTCAGAATGTATATGACAGTTATGAGTGCATAACCCAGGGCTACTTATTCTTGACTGTTACATACTGATAGTCCTTATATAGCCACAAATTCAGTGGCTACATAGGGACCACAAAAGTCCTCCAATCTCAATTTACTAGAAACGGGCATTGATGGGAGTCTGTTCCCTTGTCACTTGGGAAGCAGATGGTTGAAGATTGTGCTTCCTATTCACGTTAGCACTAGCAATCTTTGGCATGAGGAGGAATGGTGACAGGTTCCTTGTTTCTGCCTGTTGCAATGGGAGTTGCTCACAGGAGGGAATGGAAATGGCACCAGGTGCTTCCTGAACAGACCCCTATCAATCATAGTGACTGCTCTAAGGATTTTGGGGGGCATTCCTTTCACATTGGGGCAGCTGCCACTGCTGTCCAGTGTGGGCTGCCTTCTGAAGCGATCAAGACTATTGGGAAATGGAGATCAGCTGTATTCAAGGGCTGTATAAGGCCAGGGTTGGAAATGCAAGGTGGTGATGTGTTGTCTTTTTTGAATCCTAGGTTTACTCTGGGAGGAAGGAAAAGTCCTCAGAAGTCAAGAGCCAGGGACATGGGTCAATGGAAGCAATCAGAAACCATAAAGGCTGGATGAAGATGGGATCTTGAACTGGCAGAGAGAAGAAGCATGCTGCCCGGAACCCATGATTGACATTTGGGACTCTGTAGTTACATCTCAGACTTTGGACATTGAGTTTTGTTAGTATATCAGGGCTTGTTGGGAAATTCAGCAGAATTGTTCTTTGTATGGTGGTGGCCATGGGTGGTTGTTGGCTGCAGATGTTTAGGGTTGGGAGTGTGTGGGAGTGAGATACCACTGCCCACCTCTTGTGGTAGCAGCACGGATCCTGTATATGGGCTATTAGTTACCAGGCCGGAGACAAGAAGTCCATGGTGGCAGGAGTGTAAGGGGATCAGGGTATGTAGCATATGGAGGTGCACACGTCCTTTGCGCTCCTAGCAAGATAGGTGGCATCGGGCCTGTCATCGAGTGACAACGATCTGGATGGATTGGTTCATTGGCCAACACGCCAGTTGTGTGATGCCTGGCTCTGGACCCATGTGCTTGTCAATCCTGTTACACCTGTAGCCAATAAAGTTGTTGCCTTTGTTTTCCCAAAACATTGGTGTTTGTTGGTTCTTTTGGAGTAGCTAGCTCGTCACTGAACGTGCAAACTATGGTGCTTACACATAAAGAACATATAGGATTCTGGTCAATATTGCTGCAGGGTACTGTACTTTTCTAACAGTACTTTCAAATGAATATTGAATTTAAAAACATTTCCCCATTATAAATACTTCTTTTCTCATGTATTTTTATTTTACTTAATTATTAAAGACATTTTTTCTCAATTGACCAAATACTAGTTGTTTCTAGGAACTGCATTCTATTTTTGGTTGTAGCCTTATGCATAATCTCAAGAAATTCCACTCAATATAATGGGATAGATTTTAAAATAAACTTTTTTGGGGCTACAGGAATGTCACTGTAGATAACATATTAACATGAAGAACTGTGCTCTATGTAATAAGTTTCTGAAGCATGCTAGTGCCTGTGGCACTGCATTAATATACTCTTCACATGTTTCAGAGCTGACCCGTCTCCCTGTCAAGAGGTCATACCCCTTTGTGTTTTACAAGTATGAAAGATGGACATTTGCTCCTCTTCTGAACAACTGCATGGTTCTCTCCTAATAAACCATGCAGCTCTTTCCCCATCAAAGTGCAATGTTTTTGAAAGATCACAGACAGTTTGTCCTGAGGAACATGTAACACTTGTTTGTGCTAATTATGTCCCAGAGTGACATGTACAAGGACAAGAAGAGTTCAGCATGAGTAGAGTATTTTCTTCATCTGTGTAAGGATGAGGAAATGAGGGAGAGATGTGAGGGAACATAAACATATTATATAGACATCCCATGTAGATTGACTAGTAGCAGTTTTACACAACAGCAATATTAGTCACTGCTGGTCCAGAATTCTGAGCCCAGAAGGGCAGAAATCCTAATATCTTTGGGGTTTTGAAAAGCTTCTTGCAGTTGGACTCAGGCACTTGTTTCCATATTCTTCCTACTCAACACCTGCAATTTAAACAGAGTCAATTAAATCTGTGAGAAATTTACAACAGTCAGATGGCAGCAAGTTTGGTGAGCTCTTAGGAGTGAGACCTATGACTAAATGTAACATAATGCGTGATTCTCTCCTCCCTTAATGTAAAGCAAGATCAAAATGCTGCTAATGTGATCAAAGAATAACATGAGTAAAAAGAAATGACCCACAGTAATTCCCCAGTTACCTTCAATACATTTATTGCCAAATGTAGGGATAGGGTTAGAAAAAAAGGTGTAGTATGGTCTTGGTTTGGATTCCATGTTTATGCTACATTACCTGTGAATGTAGGAGGATGTGAATAGGGATGTAAGAACCTGCCAATTAATGCTTGAGATTCTTGTTTCTCCAGGGCTGAGCTCATACTGACTTATGCTCACATTGAGTTACAAGCAGAATTCAAGATGACCTCAACAGAATGGAGAGCAGGGCCAAAACTAACAAAAGGAGTTTCCACAGGCATAAATATATGTTTCCTTATTTTGTTAGTGTTAAACACATCAGATACTCAAATACAAGCTGGGTGACAACTGACTTGACAGCAGTGTATGTCAAAAGTAGACCCAAGCTTAATGGGAATCTGGAGCCTTAATAGTCCACAAGCTAACATGATTCCAATGTGATGTAATGGCATACAAAGGTGGAATTCAAGTCTGCATTAATACAAGTATGGTGTTCTGGATATAACGGTGCCACTTTATTTACCTTTGGTAAGAACTCTTCAGGAGTGCTATGTTCAGTCCAGCAATAAACAGAATGATACCAACAAACAGAAGAGCAACCAAGATTGAAAACGGGCTGGAAATCAAAACTTATGAGGAATGGTTGAGGGAACTGGGTATGTTTAGTATAAAGGAGAAAACTGAGAGGTGATATGATGTCCCTCTTCAAATATCACATGGAAGATGAAGCAAGCATGCTTTCTGCTTAAAAAAAAAAGCTTGAAACAATGAATTCAAATTACAAAATATATTTTCCACCTAAATGTTAGCAAGAACTCTTTTATAGTAAGACCTTTTTGACAGTAGAGTGCACTGCCTTAAAAGATATGATAGAGAGGTTAAGCAGAGATTGTGTAGACATGGTGACAGGAATACTTTGGCTGAAGTTTGGAGTAGATCATACCCTGGCAACTCTATAGTTCTATGATTCTGTGATTCTGTTCTATATATTTCTATTGACTGCTTCTTCCCAAAATGGACACAGTTTTGTGTGGATCTTTCAAATATACACTTTTCTGTATGTTTTCCCATTAACTTAACACATCTGTTCATCTTTCTTTCCGAACGTGTAAGTATTCCATATGGCAAATTTTATTTGGCCCTCATGTTCAGGCTGTGTGTGTGAACTGGGAAGTCTGTCTTAAAATATGAGCCCTATGAATTTTTCTTCCATTTCTAGATATGACTTATTAATTTCTCTAATATATGAAGAGGAACATTGTCCCTTATATTAGATAAGCAATATCCTGGAGAACAATAATGATCTAGGTATGGAGGATAGGTCAGCAGACACCATGGATAAAGAAATCAGTTAATATAGCAAAACAAGTAAAACACCCTTGCAGAGAGAAACAGTAATAATTTGAAAATTTCAGAATGAAATAACATAATGAACATAAGCATTTATTCAGTAGTAACCTGTATCTAGTAACAATGAGAAGAATATTTTTGGAAAATCCAATAAGATTTTTTTAAAAAATAAATAAAACACATATCCAGCCAGCCACAGACATCTGAATTGCTGTGAAAGTGCCAAATAGAGTTACAGAGCATGGATTTCAATGGTTATTATCTTCTAATATGTAAAACTGGTTTCCCTTTCAGGAGGTAGAATTATACACAGGTGTGCAGTAGATGAGGTGGTAGCTGTGTGCATAATCTGTAAATCATGGGAGATTGCCAATGAATACCAGATGCTGTAGGATATATTCCAGAGGAATGAACTGGCAAAACCACCTCTGAGTATTCCTTGCCTAAGAAAACTGTATGAAACTCATGGGGTCACCATAAGTTGACAGGCATTTTGAAGGCATATAGCCACAAGAATGGCTACCAATGAAGGAGTTTTAATAATTGCTACTTGCCTGTGACAAGAATTATCTTTTTTGGGGTGAGGCGAGGGAGCATTATCTGTCAATGATACAATTGGCTGAGTCAGTATGATGGAAAAGCTGAATAATGCTACTGAATGAACATTCCAGCAACACAGGAAGCAAATCTAGTTTCCTCCCCAGCTTCTTTGAAAGAAGGAATTGCTTGTAGCTTGGTTAAGAGTAATTACGAACTCCTGATGGTTAAGAGTTCACATGATGGAGCAATGGTAGATTTGTTGAGTATGTTGAAGAGCAGAAGGAAATCTGGGATAACAAACCTATGATTTCAGAAACAATACAGCTAAAGTTGAAATAAAATGAATACCAGGAAACAACATAAGGTTGGCTGGTGGGTTCCATGGTACTAAAGTGGTAAATTCATTGTGGGTTTAAATCAGAACTTTAAATGAGTTACACAAGGTGTCAAAGCTGTCTTGGAAATAGAGTTCAGTCTTGGATAGCTCCTTGAAAATTCAGAATAAAAACAAAAGTGAATTCACTGTCTCACTGACATGGAAGCCAGCAGCCATTGTTGTGTGAGCAAGAATGTTCAGAATCATAGGGAAAGTCTCCATGGATGCAGAGAGGAATCCCTTTCAAAAATAAATCCTGTACTCATAGAAGGTGAAGAAAATGACAGAACAGTAGCAAGAGCCTCCCCACCACTCCCCACCCACATAGTGTAAATTAGAACCTTTGAAATAAGAACTCCTTTGTGAGTTTTTACTTTGGGGAGGGGGATGAAAATTGAATGAAAATTAAATATGTCACAGAGGTTTCTTTAGAGACCTGCACAATTTCAAAATGATCAGGACAAGGTTTAGGAAGATATGATAAATTAAAAACAATTTAAATGTTCATCTTTTTCTTTTCTTTTCTTTTCTTTTCCTTTCTTTTCTTTTCTTTCTTTGTTCAATCACAACAAAGTCACAGAAAGTGCAATAGGACGAGAGTGAATGAATGATGGGTATAAAGCATACAGTGTCTGAAGCAGAAGGATTTGAATATCGAGCATTTTCTAAGCGTGCTACATACTCCCACATCCCTAATACTCTGCAAAAATCATTTAAAATTCCTAATCCTGGGTAAGGGAACTAGCCAAGACCGATGAATATTGAAGTAGCACAATAGCACAGACTTCCTTGCCCCAAAACACTGTAACTGGAAAATCCTTATAAAAGCCTTTGCTGTGTTTAAAATACAGGTCTGCCAATCTCTCCTTGACATATATGTCATTTTCCATAAATAAACAATGAAGAAGGATTTCTTTCCCTAGTAATTATGGATCAAATTAGGAGATCATGCTGGTGAATCAAGGATTCAACTTTATGGAAAGAAAAGCATTTCTATCCAAAAATCTGACAGACCAGAATCTGAACAAAAATGGAAGCAATGTGTTCAGCGCCCGTATCATCTAATATAGAACGTACCAAGTTACCTTATATTGTGCATGTGCCAGGATACCTTTCCATCTAACTAACATTCCTGACTAAATGTTTGCACTATCTTCCCAGGCTACCCATCAAAACTGACCTTCCATAGACTTTTCCCAGACTCCTTGACATCAGAAGGCTTTTAAACAATATATGACAAAAAGAAAGAGACATTTTGGGTGTAACTCTAGCCATATCAGCTTATTTTTCTGGAAGAAAAGTCTCAGAAACCAACACACACCATTCTAAAAAATGCACATTTGTTTCTAAGTTAGACCAAGGAAAGCCATATTAGTGTCTCCTCTCCCTCAAATTCTAGAGAAATGTATCACTTTGTGCTTAAGCACTGAATTGATCTGAATGTCCCTTTGAAAGTGAGCCACCAATGAATTTTGACTTGGATTGGATTGCCTTCATATGAATGTTACCCTGCTTGCTGGGAGTCCCCTGGGGGATTCCCAATGCCTGTCAAAATTATCACTTGTGGGGAAAATTAGCTATGAACACTGCTTTAGCAATGCAAAGAGGGCAGGGTAATTAAGGATCTTTTAGCACAGCTTTTACGGAGTTGGATCACAGAGAATCAGGTTAACTGTTCAAATTTAAGTATTTTATTGAAATAGATGTTAAAATCCATACAATCTCTCAGCCGCACTCACTCCCACAAGCATACAAGACTATAGAAATTTAGAAAGAGGTGAAAATTAAGAGGGAGAGAGACATGAGGGTTTTGGGGTAATATACCAATCCAGAAGTCTTCAACTGGGAAAAGACAAGCCAAAAGCTCATCTCAGCCTCTCCCCTAGAGGTTGAGGGGAGCTTTTCTACTGGCAGAAGCACTGTTGAGAATCTGGGAGAACTCCTCCTCCTCCTCCTCCTCCTCCTCCAAAATGGAAGAGGAAAAGGGGACCTAGTTATAGTGGTGAAAAGAGCTAAAAATATATATATCCTGGGGACCAGATGGCTTTATTTTTATGAAGATGGATCTCAGCTTTGTAGTTCAAAGAAAATACAAGCAGGCATACTTGTAATTTCCTGCAAGATTTTCTCATCTGAGGATGCATGCCTCCAAAGTTTCTCATCCAAGGATGCATGCCTCCAAAGTGTAACATTCCTGGCTGTTTGAAATGTTAATTTGATCCCATAGACCTTCCGTCTCCTGTTAGCACCATCACTGCTGAAAATCCATTCAAATGGCCTTTGTGAACCATTTGCAAGATTCACCTAGGATGCGTGACAGAAAACAGGGCTATCCTTTGATCTATTTCCAAAGCTCTACTGCCTACGTGTCCTTCCAGTAGATCTCTATGGCTCCCTATATTTGATATAAAATAATTATGATCCTCAAGATCATAATGTAGGTGAATTAAGTGAGGTAACATGAATCCCACTGTAGTAAAGGTATAATTCTTTGCTAAATTTCTTCTCGAAGGCAGAAATGTATAATTCAACCATTACTTCCCACTGAGAGAAAGACCCTTTTCGCACCTTACCTTTTCACAGAGATGGGGGGGGCGGTGCTCACGCGAGAAGCCTTCAGGGGAAGGCTTTCATGTCCCTGCTGCTTGGGCTCCTCAGCAGCTTCCTGGTCACATGAGTGCCCCGCCCACACCCTGCCCCATCCCTTTCTACCACAGCACAGCCTGGGAGTTGAAGGCTAGCGCTGAGGCAGGAAGTGCACACCATGCCTCTGAGCATTGCATGACTGTGCAGCATTTTTGGCTTGAAGCCACAAATTAAAAAAAAATCCATTAGCGGTTCACATCACGCTCTTGAGCATTGCGTAAATGTGAGTGCATCATGCAGACCGCTTCTCACATTTACGCAACACGCAAGGGGCCCTTTGGATTAAGAAATGCCATGCAAAAGGACCCAAAGTCTTGGAAAATTGCATACTTTTCAAGGACTATTTAAAATTTGAGATTTATCTGGACAAAAACCACATGTGATTGTTTTGTACAGAAAATTGTGTTGCCTGTGTAGAAAATAATATATCAACACAGAAATATTAATTCCTATGCAGAAAATGGACTTTTCTGCACAAAACAACCATGTGCAAATTTTGTGCAGAATAAGTTCCAAACTGTGAAAATTTTCATCAGTCCAGGGTTCTTCTCATCAGGGTTTCTCAACACTTGACACATATGTTTTGTTATCATTTTTTAAAATATGTTTGAAAATTCTTTCCATTCTTATACTTTTGTTCAGTATAGTTTGGATGAGGATATGATGTTTAGCCTAATTCAAAATATAGCCTTAAATAATGTGATTGCTTGCTTATCACCTTTCATATTCATTTAGCACATTGAAATGTAAGTTCAATACAGGTATCTATTAGTACCAAATTATTCTGATCTTGATGTTACTTAAAGACATTTGATTTTCTAGGAGTTTGAACTCATATAAAGGCAAAATCATGCATATAAATTTCTTTTAATTGTTTTTAAAAACATTTAAATAATACAACATAGTCATAAATAATACAATATATGAATAGTACAACAAGACAGAAATACAAACATAAATCTACATACTCACTCTGTAACTTTCAATTCCAATCTTCCACATCCATGCTTTGCTTCTGACTAGATTGTCCTTACGGTAATATATTAGCAAGATAAATGAGGATCTATTTCTTTCCATTAAACCCATCAGGACTTTACTAATGTAAACTTAAATGTAATCCTACTTCTTACTTTACCGCATTTATAACTTTGAAATTTAACATTAAAATTTATATAAGTGCATTCATATATTATAAAAATTAAGATAGACAAAATAAGATTTAGCCATATCTCCCTCTTCAATCAACAAAGCTCGCTATCGTCAAACCTCCCCGTTTGTTTCTAAAATATTGTATAACTGGATCCCATTTCTTAACAAAGTTACCAAGGGGGATTTCTCTTAATAATATCATCAATTTATCCATTAATGCCATATCAAACAAGTTTATTTCCCAGTCTTCTACATTTGATATTTCTGTTTTGTTTTTTCCAAATTTTAGCATAATTAATTCTTGCAGAAGCTATCATATAAAATAAGATATCTCTGTATTTTTTTTTTCCTAATTCATCTTCTGGCATACCCAATAAATACATTTGTGGTGACATATAAAATGAAGACCCAAGATTTTTTCAGTCTGCAGATGTATTTCCTTCCAATACTTCTTAGCTTTTTGGCATGTCCACCATATATGGTAGAAAGTGCCACTTTCATTCTCGCACTTCCAGCACTTATCACTGCAGTTTGTGTATACCTTTGCCAACCTTTCGGGAGGGAGATATCACCACAAATGCATTTTATAAATGTTTTCTTTTAAATTCTGGCGTGCTGTGAATTTGAGTCTTTTCTTCCAAGTTTTCTCCCAATTTTCCAAATCATTTGGGTGTCCCAGATTTTAAGCCCAATGTATCATCGGTTCTTTAACAACCTCCTCTTCGGATGCATTATTGTTACTCAGACATAGACCATTTCTGCACTACACTGTTATAGTGCTATTATGTTACTCTTAACTTCCTATGGAATCCTGAGTTTTGCAGCTTAGGGAGGGACATTTAGAATTCTCAGCCAGAGCACTTTTTGGCCTCTGTAAACTACAAACCTCAGCATTCCAGAGGATGTTGAAAGCAGAAAAATAGCACTATAACAGTGTAGTGCAGAAATAGCCAAGGTCCTAATCTGAACTGGAACAGTTTAAGGTCATTTTAGGTCAATTATTATTAGTTTGGCTGAAACAAGGTATTCAAAGGCAGATAATTCTCCAAGCTGTAATTTATCAGATGGAATTTATCAGATGGAAGACTATCCTGGAAAAGCACTAGACAGGTTAATAAAGGATACACCCATCTGCACCTATAAACCATTATATCAAAGAGGAATCATAATATCAAATATTGCTATATGTTTAATTAACAGGTATTAGGGATGACAAATAAGGTCTATTGCCATGTGTGTGAATTTTCTAGACACACCTAACTATTGTACTGGGACAGAATATTGAGTTAAATAGACCTAGTAATAATTCACATGATAATTTCTTTTCATTTTTATAGATACCCATCAATGGATCAATATAACTACAGGTACATATTCTTCATCTTCCCATAGTAATTTTCTACTCAGTTCAATACTATATCTTTGAACAGTTGATTACAGAGCTTGGATACTTTCAAAAGTAATTCTTACACTTATAGTTCTATTACATGCCTTCTATATTGACTTAGTTACTGTTGCATTTTTTAAAGCAACCTCTTCACTTTATTATTGCTTGGTAGTTGCTTTTCAATGACTTCTTTATATAAAAAAGAAAATCTTCTACAGCCTGCTGCCCTACAATTTAAAGCATACTTCCCTCCATACTAACAACAGAATAACAAAACACTATGGTGAGATACAGCATGACCTACAAATTGAACCATATGATATTTTTCCTTCACCATGAGAGAACACCCAATAACTATAAAAATAAGTAAGCAGTTATAGTTACTCTGCAAGTGAATTAAGTTATTTCTTATTAAATTATAGTATCGTTATATTTTTATTACTGGGGGAAAAGAATTAATGACAAATGGCACTATTTCCTGTTTGCAAATAGTGTCTTCTAAATTCTGCTTCATTGGAAGCTAGAAATAGAAATAGAAATTTCCCTTATTGAAGAAAAGATTATTTTAGCAAAAGTTGCAATGGAAATTATAGAGGAACTTCATATTTAAGTTGTGGTCACAACCATTGCTCTAGCACTGATGTTCCAGTGTAAGGTTTTAGATTTGATCCTTAGTACTTATGAAGGCAGATTTTTCTCACTTGCAAAACTGTTTAGCAAAATGCTGAAGATGACTTACAAGGACTTACAACAACCCTTTTAAACAGGACTATAGAGCTATTTCTAGGAATGGAAAAGGTTTTCTAAACCATCAGATTGCGTTTGAACATTGTCTCTTTAAATAGAAGAAATTAGAATGCCAGAACATTTCTATTCAGAAGATTTAGTCAGAACTTAGAAAAAGTACTTTAAATTCATTTAATTGAGTGTTTTTCTCAAAACCTTCTATTTTTAAGTCCATTTTGAATCTTATTTCCATTTGCGTATATAAGAACCACTGGCAATTCCAACCATTATTTGCTAATTCTTCTTTTGTTTTTATTCTTAGGTCTTCCTTTTCATCCCTTATTATTATATCGTTATATGTAATCCAATTTTCTCTTGTATCTTTCAATTTCCTAAATAATGTTTCCTGCGGAGAAACCCATAATGGAATTCCGGAATGTATTTTTTTCCATTTCTTCCAGATTTCTAACAGTGATCTCCTGATGTAATGATTGGAGAAATTTCTGTCAATATTTGCTTTATTATACCAAAGGTACGCATGCCAGCCAAACCTGAGATCTGCTCCTTCTATATTTAATATTCTTTCATTTTCTAATGTTATCCAATCTCCTAACCAAGTCATTTGAGAAAAAAGAACATCATACATCTCATTTTTATAAATACATGCTAGATAGAGAATTAGAAACAGAAATAGTAAAAGATACAATGGTTGTGTGGGCACGTGACATAGGCCATGAGATAATGCTGGAAAATTGGAAAAAAAGTTGGAGAGATACTCAAAAATTTACTTTGGCCGAGACTAAAGGAAAACTATTTAAAAATTTTGTACAGATGGTATTTAGACCCAAATAAACTAAGTAAAATGTATAAAACAAAATCAAAACAATGTTGGAAGTGTAAAAAAGAAACTGGAACATTTTATCACATGTGGTGGATATGTCCAGAAACAAAGAAATATTGGAATAATATTCATAAAAATTGATGGAGATCTTACAAATACACATTCCATTTTCATCAGAGATATTTCTATTAAACATGAATAATCAAATAGATAAAGATTACAACAAATACAAAGATACAATATTATATATGGTGACAGCAGTGAGAATTATATTTGCTAAACATTGGAAGAGAGATAAAATACCTGACTTGGAAGAATGGTTAAATAAAATTAGAGAATTGATCAATTGTGATGCTTTAACTAGATTAATGAGAAGAGAAAAGAATAATAAGAATAATAAGAAAAATAGAGAAATGGAAACAGTGGGAAAAAAATAGATAATAATTGGTCAAACCTTTGTAAAGGCTGTAAAGATAAGTAAAGCTGGAAGTTTAACAATAGGTAGATAGTAGACACCACATAATAAGATAATAATTAGAATATTGAAATATTAGAATATTGAAATATTAATAAACATGTGACAATAATATAAGAAATAAATGTGGAAAAGGAAGGTAAGAAATTAGGAATGCATGGATTTAATGATTTGTATAAAGCTATGTTAATTTAATTTACATCATATAAAAGAGTATATTATATGCTTTATTATTATAAATTATATATTATTATTATATTCTATTATTCTATTATTCTATTATTATTATTATTATTATTATTATTATTATTATTATTATTATATGTTGTATATTGTAGTATATTATAGTATATTTTATATTGTAAGCATTGGCCTTTTCCACATTTTATTTTTGAAATGGGGTGGCACGTCCTCCAGCGAGGATGTTCACATTTGGGGGTGAACTTGGTTTGGACTACTTACTTTTTGTTCGGACTTCAGCCTGCTCCGGAATGCCCAGAACTGGTGGTCACCCATGCTATTGAAAGACCTATTAAAAGAGAACTTTCAATAGCACGGCGTGCCCCAGTCCGTCGCTCTGCTAAAGTATAGATCTACAGGCTCGTGCCAGTGCGAGTCTGCAGATCTTCTGGGAGCGGACTTCCAGCTGGCGAGCTTCTCCGGTTGGTGGAGAGCCTCCACCAACCAGAAGCCTCCATTTTCATCGCTGGAGAGTGTGTAGCATGGGTGCACACTGCTCCGGACCGTCGTGGATCATCGGGGGGAGCATGCCAGTCCGGTGAGTAACGAACTGCCCCATTTCCCCTCCAAAGTGCGGAAAAGCCCATTAACAAGTCTTATGAACTTATGCTTGTAAGAATGAAAATCTTTAATAAAAATAAATTTAAAAAACGAAAAGAAAAAGTACTTTACTGTTCATAGTCTGGAGGATTTGGGGAGCTGCAGTTGAAGAAAATAACTTCACCAAGCTCAGGTTTGATTTAACATGTTCATCCATTGTATGTGAGGTGAACAGATGGAACTGAGTAGCCATATTTCTAAAGTCATGTGTATACACAAACTCCACTCCCAGCACATATGCTAACATTTACAATGTCCACACAGTCTGAAACCTTAATCAGATTGGGTTCCAGATGATGAGGAAGCTTTTGTGTGAATGACTACACATGAGAAAAAAACTATATCTAGCTATTAAGACTGTTGCCAGGGGCCAATTGGTCTTCAACATGGGTGTGTGATGGGTTATGAGCACTTGACATGACCCAAGTATTCTTTACAAGTTGGATGAATTTATGGTTAAAACTTCTAAAAAAAAGGCTGAGTATTAATTAGTGAGCTGAATGATTGAGTTTCTCCTCCTTTCTTTAGCTTTTCTATTTTGCCATATTTCAAGTAATTCACAAGCTGAGATATTGCTAGAAAAATAGATCTATAAAGAGATATTTCATGTTCTGCAGAGAATGTAATGTGTGGTTGTTACTAAATAGGTTCAAACTGCAGGAGATTGTTCAATTTTGGGACATGAGAGAAAAATTGATTTGGGAGGCAGCCTTGCTAAAATGGCTTCAGAATTTAAATCTACAAATGAAATACTTCTCTACTACTGGAATGAAATCTCAGAAAGCCACGTTCTGAACACTGCTTAATTCATATTGTGTCAGAGTAGATTATTCCCATGGCAAAAAATATAGTCAAAGGGAGGAAATTCCATATAGAAAGGCAATGTTATGAACACATTTTTCTTCCTTCCTATTTCCACCTTTGAAAACAGATAAGAAATACTATAACTGAAAAATGGTATAACAAAACTAAAATCAATGTCCTTCCTGTCCCTCACCCCATTCTTTTTCCTTTTTCTTTTGTCTTTGACCCAGACTAATGACAGTTCATTTGAAGTCTTCAAAATCTACATCATAGAAATGCATTCATTATTTTAAAAATGTGAATAATAAATATCAAAAGTTGCTGTGTGGTAACCAAAACAGTTGTCTCTGCTAGGTTTGAATAGGATTTTGTGTCAAGTCAAGAATGTGTACATCTCTGTACTACTATTGTTGGTTCATATTAGTTTTCTGAATGTTAGAGTCAAGGTCTGAACCTTTTGTGGGTGACAGTCACATACATAGTAGGACAGCAGGATGCAGTCCCAGAGCATTTTTTTTAAAAAAAATAACACTTTTAAGGCTCAGAAGTAGCATAAAAGGCCAAACAGAATATTATTTTGTTTTTGTGCCAACAAAAATTCCAACATGGCCCAGTTGGCCTCAATAGTTCTGTTTTTCAGGAAATAGTCTGCAATCCACATCTGTGAGGGAAGTGAAAAGTGGCTGGGCATGAGGTCCTGCTCATCAGTTCAAGATGTATCCTGCCAGAGACTGTTGATGTTGTGCCAGGATGACAACAGACAGAATTGCCTCAGTATAATGACATGAGTGATGTTGCTCTTCCTCTTGCCAGCCCTACTACTTATACAAAATTAAACAATGTTCAAAGAAAGAATGAACTGAGATTCACTGAAGAAACCAATCCTTTAAAATAGCCTAGGAATGACAATAATGAGGTCAATGGCAGGAGAGAGAGATGTGAGAAAGGACAAAAGGAAAATAAGTGGGAAAGAATAGAGATGGGATTTAGATGAGAAAAAGAGTGAGAAAATGAAGAAAGAATGAAGGGAGAGGGAAAAGGTATTCAGAAGCAGCTGAATCTTTAGGAAGCTTCCCAATTTTTGAGAAAGAGGGCAAGGTTTTCCTTCACCACAACAGCATCCCCAAATCCAGTGCTTTACTGGTTGCAGAAGGAGTGGATCAGAATTCAATATGGTATGAGCAAGCGCACTTCAAAAACAATTCAGAATTTTCATCTAAAACTATATCTGTCCTTTTTGTCCCTGTTATGGTGAAAGGAAGTAAGCAGGCAAGGACCAAGAACTATGGAAATCTCATTTGATGGATATTTCCTGGAAATACACAAATTCTTATGTTACCCCAAAGTGTGGGTGACACAGAGGTCCACCTGCAGTGCCAATGCCCCCATGAAAATATGGGGAATATTAGCACAAAGAGGAGACCAGCAAGAGGGGGGTAACCTTATGAGATTTTTACACCTGTGTATACCAGTACTAATGCAGAGAAAAACCAGCTGGAGGTTGAAAATAAGCTTGTTTGTTTTATTGGGGGAATTAACAACCACACATATATACACAAGATCCAAACAGTCTCACAATCACACAAGGCTAGAGAAAGAAAGAAAAGTGAGGAAAAGTTGGATACTGAGAGTTTAGGGCATTGTGGATGATATTTACCATTCCAGCACAGAGAAAGGAATGTGATATGGCTTTGACTTGGGGCCCAAGCATAGTACAAGTTGGGAATCAGAGTGGCAGAGTGATGGTCAGTGAAAAGTACTATGAGTTATCTGGCTCAGAGCCAGGGTTTAAATACTCTTTTTCTGCCCTGAGGGGGAAAATGTTAATGGCTCTCTAGCAGAGTAGACAGTAGGGTCATGAATGAGCCAATGACTTCATCATTAGACGACAAAGGAACTGCTAAAAATCATGATAGTTCCTTAGCACTGGGACAGGTGAGATGACAAAAGAAGAATTTTGATGGACAAAGAGAGAAGGTTGAAGACAATCAGTCATTCAGTGGAAGCAGTTATGAATGCCATTGTTTCTGAAGTCTGAGTCATTGAGGGACATCTGCCAGTCCATTGTTTCCAGAGATTTCCTGGCTATGACCTATCCATGCCCTGACCTAGTTTTGCAATTCACACGTGCAGCCAGTTCCTCTTTGTCAGCCAGCTTCCCAGTCATAGCAGGATATAATGTATATTTCATGCCAATCAAGTCATGTCTGTTAATTAAACCATATCAAGGAATAGGGGTGCACAGTTTGGTAACATTTACAAAAAGTAAAATTGTAAGCTCAGTTTATATTACTGCCAAGCATTCCTGGCCTGGTACATCAAACCAGATCAATTTAAATTTTAGTACTGCCACTAGACTTGCTATGCTTAGTGGTGTCTCTTCAAAATGGCACATCCTGGAAATGTGGGTTTTACATGGAATTTGTTATGAATGATACCATGTTTTCCTGGGATACCTCTAGAAAAAGTGCCTGAGTACATATGTCTTATGGGAGACCACTTAGGACTGTATTTATAACTCTCTTGATGAACATCATTCTTCTTGTCCATGGAAGGAAGGTAAGGTTAATGATGCATAGACAAAGAATGAATGATGAAGGCCAAGCCAGCTGTTCAGAGAGCAAGACAAAAGAAACATAAATTATGAGTCTGTACTCACAGGTGTGTAGGAAAAGGATAAAGGGCAACTAGTGAAACTGCTAAGCTAAAATTCATTAAGTGATTAGAAATTTGGAGACAAAAGCTGATGTGAAGTGGGGAAAGATCACTTTTGAGTATTTGAGATTCTTAAGGCTGCAATTCTATACCAACATACATGAGACTAATTTCCATTTAAGCCATTTTTACTTCTGAATAGCCAAGCATGGGATTATACTGTAAATGTACAGTGAGGTTGTAGTAGTTTTTAGAAAGCATTTTAGTGCACACTTGTTCATGTATCTATATGTATATATTTGCCATCACTAGAAATTTTCATGCATAAGGCACCACTACATGTTAGAAATGATGCAAGTAAAAGAAGGGTTGTTCCATTGTTTTTTAAGACTAATGTCTTATGTGTGGAAGTAAAGCTTGTCTGTATATGAACTTACGATGCAATGACAATCCACACAACTTCTCATCCTCAACAGAATGTGTCTTGACAAATTGGGAAACCTCACTTTAAAAATTGTCAACTGCTTTGAGATTTTTAATCCTCAAATGGCAGCAAAAGACCAATACACTTCCCCCCCCAAAAAAAAGAAAGAAAGAAAGAAAGAAAGAAAGAAAGAAAGAAAGAAAGAAAGAAAGAAAGAAAAAGAAAAGAATCCATTGTTTTGTATAAAAACTGGTTGTATGCAGACACTAGTGCTTTAGAACAAATCTGATGCTTTTGTGAAAGTTGTATTTTATGTAAAACAGTCTTTTCTGCACAAAATTTGGTTATTTTTTGGTGCAAAATTATTTTTGCATTAATGAAATGTTTGTAAAAATATCTCCAAATGTGAAAAATAATAAAAAATGCAAAGGGTCTCATAGTGTCATCTGAATAGGAAACCTTTTTTAATTTTTTTTTTTGTTTGTTCTCATATATAAAAATGGAATGTGCAAAGATTTATATTGTTAATTGTTGTGTGCCTTCAAGACATTTCTCCATTATGGTGACCCTGAGGTGAACCTATCATGGGGGTTTCTTGGCAACTTTTGTTCAGAGGTAGTTTACCTTTGCCTTTCCCTGAAGCTGAAAGAGTGTTACTTGCCCAAGGTCACCCAATAGTTTCCATGGCTGAATGTGATTCAAACCCTGGTATCCAGAGTCATAGGCCATTTCCTCACTAGACTGTTATAGTGCCATTATCCCACTTTCAACATCCTATGGAATCCTGAGGTTTGCAGTCTAGGGAGGCCCGTCCCTAAACTGCAAACCCCAGGATTCCATAGGACGTTGGAAAATGGAATAATAGCCCTATAACAGTCTAGTGAGGAAATGGCCATAGTCCAACTCTCAAACTGCTGTACCACACTGGCTCTCATATTGCTAATATGTCTCTTTAAACATTCAAACAAACATTCTGGGAAACCTGGATGACTCTGGTTCCTTGACATGTATACATGGGATATTTGCCAGTATCCACAACTTAAATCATCTCTATATTTGGGAAACTTTAAATAGCCAGGTTTACCATTCATGTCAACATGATTTCTTATATCTTTTAAATTTAGTTTCAAGACTTGTTTTGAAAATAAATTAACAGAAATCACAGTAATGAAAAAGTGGAGTATCTTTGGCCATTCAGATATTGTTGGACTGAAGCTCCCACTGTCCCCTACCATTGTCCAAGGAAGTAGTGGAATTCTATTATATCCAGAGGCACCCAGGTTTCATTGGTAGAGGTTGTCTCTGCTAGCAGAAAACAACAATCTTCATTCTCCCTTTTCATTCAATCTCTTTTGATAAAATCATCCATTACATATTTTCAGTGTTGGCTCAAGATGGAACTGGGATCTAGTCTCTTCAATTAGACAGATATCAGAAGGTGGTGCTTGACATCCCAAGACTTGGGCTTGGATGTCACTAATATGTAGATAGTCCCATCTGCAGATCATAGACAATCAGTCCTCAAATTATATCAGAATTTGATTAGATGAGGGTGAATAAACTGAAATGTAACCCAGACAAGATTGAACTATGGTACAAGAGTCCTTTATGTATTTATTTATTCAAAGAAGACACTAAAAGAAGGGTAATGAAATCTGTGAAACATATGCCATGAGAACTTCTTTAATACACTCCTTCCTGTACCAAATGGGTAATCTGAGAAGTTTCAAGGCATATGAGGGGCATTCATAGTGCAAAACCTCCTACACTGAAGAGCGGTTGGATGATACACTTTTAGACTATGGCTTCCAAAATCTCCCAACTAGCACATCCAGTGTTTAAACCAGCTTAGGGATTCTGAGAAAGACAGTTCTTAAAAAAAAAAAAAAATCACCATTCTTTGATTACCTTCTATGACACTTCTAACACATGCAAAGTAATTTAATCTAAGAACTGAATCTCTCTTTTGCTTTAATCATCCACATCCAGATAAATAATTTTATAGTAATGTTTTATTTCTTGTGATATTTTAAGTGTACCTTCCTAATACTAGTTTACTTCAAAGGATTCTCCAGCTTTTATGGAACACACAATTTGCTAAGTAGAACATGTCCAGTATCTTTCTTTCTTGTTTCCTAAATAAACAATACTATCTGTAGATCTATCAAACTTTGCTTCTTATTTTTATGCAAATGAAAGCTTTGATCCTTTACAGAGAGAAACACAACAATAAATAGGGAAAATGCATTCTTCTTATTTACATTAAAAACCCATCACAGTGACAGGGAAGTGATAATATTTAATTACAGGAAGACAAAGAGACTACCTTATAAGTTATCTGTCATGAATAAAAAGCTGGCTAACTTCACATCTTTTCTAACAGAATCATGAAGGGAGGGAAAAAAATAGCAGCATTTTTAAAAATTTTCTTAGGTCCCCAATAAAATCAATAACAGTGCACCTATAGACTTTACAACTTTGGATGTGAATTTATACTTTCTAATGAAATAGACAGAAAAGACAAAGAAAGTCCTCAGTTTATGCTTTGCCTAAAACTCCAGTGCTGCCAAATGTGAAGACTTTGGCCATTTTCACATGATGGGGCTCTGCCACTTCTGGGACAGGATGGCTGTGGTTGGTAGGTCCACATGACATCATCGCTGGCCTTCTGCCATCTTGTCCCCAAGCATCACACTCATGCAGTTTTCACAAAATGGAAACAATCTATTTCATGCTTGCAATCAGGTAGCACTTCCATTTTCCTGGCCATGTAGAAGCCGTGGAAGCGCAATGGCAACACTTCCTTCCATAGCGCACCAGTGGAAAGTGCCTGGCTGTGCTGTGGAAGGAGGAGATCACACCACTGCACTCCCTTCCTCATGTACCAAGCATGTGTACAGGGAAGCATTGCTGGAACACTCCCTTCCAAACCCAGGACTGCAGCGAGATGATACGGAAGAGTGTCATTGTGAGCATATGGCCTTTGACAACTCATAGTTATGACCAAGAAGGAGGATTTTCTTTTTTCTCAACCTCTGCCATCAGTTCAAGGACCTCCTTTTGTTCTACTGCTGTGGTCACCAACTCTGTGGGCCTCCTGGATGCCCTTAAGACATATGTGTGCAATATCATGCAACTTACATACCCGCTGGACACCACTCATCTTTATTCACTACTGTCCACAGACACAGACACCAAGTCTGAATCAAGTTAGCTAATAAATAGTGTTCCCAGGGGACAAAAGCATATAAATGCAAAAACAATACTTTGTTACTAGAAGTTCAAAATAACAAAATATTTTATTTAAAACATATAAAACATATTGAGTACTGTCTCACACACTCCACTCCTAGCTAGTTCAGACTCCTAAATGGTACTCAATAAATCTTAAACCTGACTGGCTGACTCTATGAACCCTGATCCTCACTTCACTCACTCCTTTCTTCTTTCTAACTTAATTTTAACTACTCTAACTGCCTAAATAACTATATCAACTGTCATTTCCACCTGTCATTCACATATCTTACTCAAATCCCCATCAATCACCTTTCACTTTCAACTTCCTTTCTCTCACTCCTCCCAGCTCCTCCCCTTATTGCATTTTATACCTAAAATCCATGACAACTCAGCCACCTCTGTGGTGTCCTCCCATTTTCTTGCTTTCTTTCTTTTTCTTTTTCTTTCTCTCTCTCTCTCTCTCTTTCTTTCTTTTTGTGTGTGGAATAAATTTCCTTCTGAAGTCTGTAAGTCTTTATTTCTCATAATATACAAAAAGCTGGAGAATTTTTTTGTTTGTTTTTGTTTAGATAGGTAGCCTTGTATAAACTAATATATGTGAATATAACATCTCATATCTGGTGTGTATGTGTGTGCATGAGTTTGTGCAGGCACACACATTTATTCTGTCTTTATGGTGCATTTTATGCTATGGCAAATTGCAACTGAAAAATACTCAGGGTAATGTGGGAGGAAGTTGGTTGCATACAAAATTTTAAGTTGTGCATGTTGATTATAATTTAAATGAGCTTATGATATAGAAAATATTCAGCTCCTAGGGTATGTTTCAATGTCTCTGTGTTTTTGTTTTTGTTTTAAAGATGTATGTGCCCAAAATATTAGAATAACAATGATTACATTGACACATTTTTACATCCCTGCTCAGCACAATGTGAAAATACAAGGAAAAGTGCCTACTTGTGATGGTGGTGGCAGCCCAACTGTGGAACTTCCTGCCACCAATAATGTCCTTTTGGCATCAGACAAAGACCTGGTTCTACCTGTAAGGACACTGTCCTTTTAAGTTTGAATTGCTTAGGCCCAAGAGTTCAGTCTTCAGTATGACTGATGAAAATAATATTTAAAAAAATGTTTGAAAAATGATTGCTGAGAAACTCTGACAAGAAGAATCCTGGACTGATAAGAATCTTTGCACTTCAGGAGTTATTCCTAACAAAATGCACTAATTCTTGTTTTATGCAGAAAATAGCAATTTCTGCACATAAAATACTATTTTATGTGCAGAAATATTATTTTCTGTGTGGAAAATGTACTTTTTCCCCTCAGAAAAAGTTGTAATTGAAGATTTAGTCTATCCAAAATTTATGTGTGGTTATTTTATTCCAGAAAACAGTATTTTCTGCAGAGAAAGCAACATTTTCAGGCATAGCAATATGATTTTCTGCACAAAAGTGATGTCTCCTATGCAGAAAATACTGTGTTCTGGGTGAAACAACCACATGTGCCTTTTGCACAGAATAATTCCTGAGTTAAATTCTATTTAGTCTTTGAAAACTGCAAAGGAAGAAATTTGTTAAAATTAATTGTTACTTCCTTTGAGAAGAAAATTGGTAAAGAATGGCATCCCTGCTCATCAGGCACAGGCAGCAACAACTACTTAATACACAGAGTATCTTTGAACACTATGGCCTTTTCTGCATGGCGGTGCTCAAATGCGATACCTATGGGTTGTAGTTGTTTCCGGGGCTGCAATTCTACACAACATTATCACCATCCAGTAGCTATCCAGTAGCTGGTCTGTCTGCAAGTGTTGCTAGAATTCTGTACTGCAACTCTGGAAATTTTTCTGGAGTTGAAACACAACATTCTAATGAATCTTGCAGACAGGCCAGCTACTGGATGGTAATTATGTCATGCAGAATCACAGCCCCAGAAATGATTACAACCTGCAGGTATCACATTTTAGCAATACCTTGAGTAAATGACCAATTAATAACTTTTCCCTTGAGTGAGGAGGAGGAGGAGGAGGAGGAGGAGGAGGAGGAAAAAATAGCAGGCCCTTTCATGCTGCACAGTTACTGCTCTTTAATTCCACTTTATCTGCTATCACAAAATCTTAAAGAATCCTTTGGGCTTTAGTTTGGTGAGGTGTTCTCTTGCTATGAGTTCTGAAGCTCCCCTACACACACACACAAATGCAGATGCCACGATTCCATAGGACACAACCATGAAAGTTTGAGTGGAATCATATTGTTGAATAGCTTGAAAGGGCCTGGAGGCAGAACAAGAAAACATTTCATTTATAGATATGCATTTTTAAAAATGTTTTTCCTGCTAAGATCCACTATGTATGTGTTAACTTTGAAGGGTTATTTTAGAAAATATTTTAAATATTTTTTTTTTTAAAAAATAATGTGGATCAATTAAAGCTGAATTTAATTCCACTTTTTTCCCGTCTTTTGTAACCTCTGTTACTAGCGGAAGGGAAATATTCACTATCTGCTGACAGAAGTAGTGAGATATTTATTATCTACTGACAGACCCAGTCTCGGGGAAGTGAAGTATTTAGTATCTATATTTATTTAGCCAGAGGTTCACTGGACAGAAACATAAACATCCAGGTCTAAAGGCTGACCCCCACCCTCACCCCACCCCTGGCATAGGTCAGACCAAATATCCCCTAGTCACCTATCCAAGAGGAAAACCTCAGAAGGCACATATGCATACATCAAATGGACTGGCCACAACTTTGACAACTTGAGAGACTAAGTGTCTCCTGGATGAGTTTAGTAAATGCAATCACAGTAATACAGAGATGAGGTTCATCTGCATAATTCAGCTTCTGTCTTTTCCCAGGAAAGGTTCTGCCCCACCAGCATACTTTGCACTATAATTGAGTCCCCTTTTGGGGCTCTCTTTGGAGAACTCCCACATTTGACTAGCATCTATCCTGCTGCTAGTTTAAGGCTCCCCTCAGTTCTTTTTCTTTGTCTGCTGATACATCTTCGCCTGCTTCTTCCCAAACTGCAGTCTTCAAGATCAGGTGCAATATAACCACCTTCTTTCCCTCTGTTTTTCCCACTCTTAAGACTTTCAAACTCAGTGGTCCCTGTGTGATTGTGTGAGTGACTGTTTGGTGTGTATGTGTGTGTGGGAGGAGATTTTGCCAATCCTGCTAAATAAACAACTGATAATCGGATATATGATCTGGTTCTAGTGTGGTCTGACTCTGTATAGATAGGGTTAAAGATCTCACTGTGTTGCCCTGCCCTCCACTTTGCTAAGCAATGCTCCACTAATTTCCATAACCTTTGTATTTTTGGAGCAAATCAAGGTGTCCCTCAGGGACCCGCAGAAGTCAGGGGAACATTTTCCAAAGTACAAAGGTCAAAGGAATCTATTTCAACTACTATTTTTTTCTAGGAAAATTATTTTTTTTGTCTTTTTATTCAACTACAGTATCACTTAAAATACATTTTGAACACTTTAATTTACCTAATTTTGTTATTATCCATTACAGATGTTTCCTTGTCAGTCAAATGGGACTCTACCAAGACATTTTGGAAAATTGGGTTATCAGTCATTGGTTTCTTGCAATGTACTCCATGTTAGGGATGCCACTTTAAGATGGGCTTTGCAACAGCTAACATATCTCATACCTATGAAAAAATTATTTCACTTAAAGTGACCCAGTTGGCTCTAGTTTCTTGAATGATGGTGCTGTAAAAAGTTTATTCTAAGCTAATGCCAATCATTTTGAAAGTTTTGCCAAAAATGCATTTTATTTTTAAATACTGCATAAAATTTCCCACCAAATCACACAGATCTTTTCAATGCACATTTAAGAGATAAGTGTTATACTAGAGCTTCTGTCACTGAAGGCTAACAATCTCAGAGCTGAAGTAGATACCTTCAGAGAGGGTTCTGACTGGAATTTCAGTCAGGTCTTCTGACTGTTTGCAGATGGAAAAATATAATGGAAAAAGAAATATAAAATGTAACTGTGCCTGGTATAGAACTCCCATAGTTTTGGTTTTCTTTCTATCAGGATGAATCCATCCTTCCTCCCCCTTCTCCTCACCTCTCCTCTTCTTCTCCTTCCCCTTCTTTGCCCCCTGCTACTCCTTCTTCTTCTCTTCCTCTTCCCTTTGCTTCCATTTCTTCTCCTCCTTCCCTCCTTCTGCTTTTTCCCCTTCTTTCCTTCTTCCCTTCACCTCTTCCTTGCCCTCTTCCTCCTTCTTCTTTCACTTCTTTTTCCCTCCCATTATATTTTATAGCCATAGGTACCATGTTTATGCACGGAAAGAACATTGTAGGAAACGTTTTATTCATGTGTAAGTGGATTATTAATGATATCCATCTCATAGTGGGCCCTTCATTTTCTGCCTCTTTCTCACATTAAAACAATGTATAGTAAAGTTCTTTAATAAATATTAGATTATAAGAATAAGTACTTAGAAGAGAAAAATGAGTAAAGTGAATCTCTTACAATTACATGTAAGAGAACTTTCCTGAGAAAGAGAGATGAAATAAAGAGGGTAAACCTCCTGTCATTAGGAGGGGACAACGTAGGAGAAAATTTAATTGAACAAGGTATATCTGTAGACAAGTCAAAACTAGTTTTATCGTAGAAATATATGTGCAAACAGAGATGAAATTGCTTTGGATCACCTAATGGAGCAATAGCTTTGTCATTAATAAATCAGTTGCATTGTACTACATGAAATTGTGAAGGTGGATTTTCTGGGAAACAAAAGATTAAGTATGAATTACTATCCAAAGGGGTACTGAAGAGGCACCAACGATTGATCCTCTAGTTACCCAAACACATTGCTGAGTATTAGGCTAGGTCTAATTATGGAGAGGCATAGGTTTGTACATCCCAAATGTGGGATTCACTTAAGGGACCTTAGGGTAATTCTGAGAGGCATCAAACCAAATTGAGGTCCTTCAAGGCTGGCCTCACAATGACATGGGAAGAAGGGGTACCACACAAAAGTAAAGAATGCAGTGGGATCTATTATCCCTGCTCTTGCCAAAGTTTCCCCTACAGGTGAGCTTGGCAATGGATCCATTGGCAGGCGAGTCAACTGATTCATGGGATCTGGTCCCCACACCGAGTCCAGCTTGCACAGCAATAAAGTCGTAGCCTTTTTTTTCTCCCAACAAAATAGTGTTGTTTACTCACTCTTGTCCTCACTCCAACCCTCTTGGTCGCACCTTATTGCTAGGGGTGCAAAACAGCAACTTGGGAAAGCAGGATCATGAGATTTTTGGAGATTTCCCCCCCCAGCAATCTCAACGGAGCTCACTGTTTCTCTGTAGTGGGAAAACTGACAGAGATTGGCTGAGACTTTCACTTCTCACTCTCTTTTCCAATCAAACTTGACAGAGATTGCTGTACCAGCATTAGAACACAGATTTTTGCCTGAGGAAAAAGTGGTATGTTGCAATCAGAAGTGCATAATGGTTGCATGTGACCTAAGACCAAAAGTTTTGTGCTCTTGGCTTGCGCTCATGTCATTTTGCCTTCATTATCTCTTCTTACCCAATACACTAAATACAGATCTGGCATTTGCCTCCCCTCCCCCCATATCAGCAGAGTGATTAATAGGAATGGAAATAATATTTCAAAAATGGTTGAAAAATCTGTTTCTTAACTTTGGAAAATCCTGACAAGTAGAATCCTGGACTGACATAGTTTGGGACTTATAATGTACAAACTTCACTGTTTTTTGCACATAAAACAGTATTTTATGTTCAGGAAAAAAACAAAAACAAAAACATTTTCTATGAAAAAGGTGTGAATTTTATGCATAATACACCCAGCACTGCAAATAGTCTTTGAAAAGTATGCAGTGAAGAACAGTGCTAAAAGTATTTTTTGCTTCCTTGGAGAATGAAATTAGCAAATAATTACATCCCCAGATGTTCAGAATTTTAGTTTAGTGTCATACTCCTGCATCACACTAACAGGGATTTGAGTTATATATTTTTCATTATTTATAGTTTAGTCCTGCATATGAAAGAACATTCACTAGACATTTTTTTGTCTACTGCATACTGGGTCTGAAAAATATTTTGCATCCTAGTACTAAGAATTATTTTTACAAGATGTAGGCATAAAGCAAAAAGGAATTATCTGGGGCTAACCCTCTTCCATAACAGGATTATGGCCTCTGTTTTGGGCCCTTCAGACATAAAATGTTTATATCAATTGAGTTTGTGACTGAGCACAGATCATTCATATGTAAAACCAGTGTATGAATACTCAAGGATATAGGCTAAGGATAACTGAAACAAGTTTCAGATGATGCCCTCTACTTTATGGTGTGACACCTATATCTAGGCTTGAGTAATAGTTCTGTTCTCTTTACACTTCTAGCTTGCAGGTCACTAGTTTTGTTTTGCTTTGGTGATACCATCACAATAGCATTTTTTTTCTTCAAAAGGATATAGCAAGAAGACACATATGGCAAACTATTTCTAGAAACTCACAGAAAACATTATTATAGCACACAAAAATATAAAATACAATGGAGATAACATTTATTCATGTTGATGTGCCCTTGCTTCATCCTAGAAAGACATGCACCTAATAGGGATTGCAAAGTTTCTGTTCTTGCCTCAAAAGTGGAGCAAAATGATCAAAGAAAGCAAACAACAATATCAACAAAAAAATTAGCAAGCTAAACAGAGGTAATCAGATGTGTCTTACTCTGTGTTATTAAGCATAAACAGATAAAATCATCTTCATCATTGTCATTGCCATCTTTTTATACACTTTTCTTTGCAAAAAAAGACTCAAAGCTTCCTACAAGATAAAAATGCATGAGACATAGCCTTTTCATTGGTGTCCTATATTGTATATACTAATAGCATCACCTGATTACACTGAAATATATAATCTTATGCATGAATGGGCAAGTCTGTGTTTGTGTGTATGTGTGCACACATACACACATGCATACATTCACACTCACTCACTCGCATACACACACACACAAGCTTTCTTCCCTCCAAGCACTATCCAGCACAAAAGCACTTTAGTGGCAAAAACATTTCCGCATTATTTGCTTTCAAATTGTGCCTAGAATGGCTATGTGACTGACATCACATTTACAATTGTTTTTCTCAGAGAGGAGGAAGAAGATGGCTACGTGTGTGGTCACTCCGTGAACGTCTCTGTCGGAGCGATCAACCTAGCGGGGTATAATGGCGAAGAAACAAGCTGCCTGAGTTCACCCAAAGTGGCAGTGAACGAGAGGGTCATGATTTTGGTGTTCCAGAGCCGAAGAAATTGAAGGATTTGAAAGGAGATTGAAGTAGCCTGAAGGAAGGTGAGTGGATGCTGGCGTTGGAAAAATAGGGAGGAGAGAAGACGAACTGGCGAAGTTTGTTGTCAGGCCCCGGAGAAAGAACACACTTCGCGAAGAACCAAATCCCGCTGAGGTAGCCTGAGAGGCTTTTGCGTTGCAGATCTTTCTTTAAGGGAAGTGATTCCCTGCTTTGTTTTGTTTTTTTTATACCCCCATCGGGGTTGGGGAACTTTATAGACTATCTTGATTATATCGCATCTTGGAGCGTATACTGCAGTTTAGTGAATGTTATAATTCAACTTTAAAGATCTGGATGGTGGAGATATGAGACTGTTTGGGTCGCTGACACGGGATTATATGAGATTGGAGTGAGTAATGTGGGGACATGGCTGGTGACATGGCTGTCGTGAGCCTCTAAGTGATATGGCGGCATTTGATATTTGATGCCTGAAGTGGAACGCTAACTAATCGTGACTGCAGGACTAATTGTGACTGCATCAGCTAATGTTGATGTGATCTTCGCTGTGGATTCCCCTCAGAGGCGATTAAACAGCTGAAGATGGACCGTGATGATGCTGGCTTGACATTGATCCTGATTTGAGCGTCTCTACACTGCAGATTGTCTTTACTGTAAACTGAGCAAGCGAGGAGGAGGAAGGGGGGAAAGAGAGAGAAGAGAAGAGAGAAGGAGGAGAAGAGGGAAAGAAGAAGAAAGAGAAGAAAACTACTTTTCCGGTCTGGGTAGAGGATTTATCTCGAAAAGATAGATAGACAAACAGTTTTCGGAGGTTTGGGGGCAAAGTTTGAGGCGAAGCTTTGCATTATTGTTTCTTGCCAGCTTGACTGAAGAACTGAAATCTGAGCTGCTGGTTTCTTCAGGTGTGTGTTCATCGGAATTCAAGTGGAGAGTTTGGATTTTGGATTCGGAAGCTACTTTGGGTTTTTGTTTTCTTTTTTGGGGGGGTGAAGCACTCATAAAACTGATATAAAATAACTAAGACGTTTTGATTTAAATTTGGGTACATCTTTGGTATATCCGGATGTAGTATAAGGAAGAGGGGAGAGGGGGAAAATAAATATATAAATATATTGAGGTGGAGTGACAAACAAGTATTTGTTACAAGCGGGTGAGGGGTATTATAAGAAAAGGAAATTGTGATTCCAACTGTAACTGTAATTGTAATTGTATCAATAGTTCAACAGCTGATTGCAGGGGATATTTAATCTATGTTGTTTGGTGGTTGAGGAGGGAAGATCTGTCAAGGACAAGGATAAGGAGAAGGGCATTGTAAGCATAAACATGATTTGGCTTGGTTTGCATTAACCCAGTAGTACTGTTTTTTCGATAGATGTGTGCTACACTGACATTCTCACTAGAAAGACAGTTAGATATTCCGTAGGTTCTGAAACATACACATATAGACAGGTCCTGACACATAGATAGAGTGATAATCATATACTTAATATATATATTATAATATATATATAAAATATAATATTAGATATTTAAAATATTTTATAAATAATTTTACATTGACATAAAGTGATTGATGTTATGATACACATATTTTTTCTTTAGACTTATTAGTGTCTTGATATATAAATAGTTAGAAGATATATAATTGATATATAATTGCAAAACTAGTGTAAGAGGGGAAATTAGAGGCAAGGAAGGGGAAAAGGAGAAATAAGGTGGGGTTTTTTTTGTTTTGTTTTGTTTTTATAGTTAAAAGTAGGGCCTTGTTTCCATCTGTGTTTACCTTTTCTTTTCTTTTCTTCTTTTTCTCTCTATCTTTCTATGTTTGTCTTTGTTTATAATTGTTAACAGTTCACTTATTAATCTTATGCAGTTGCTTAATTGGTTAGTTTTAAGATAGATACCTGAAGAGAGAAATGGTGACAAAAGTTAAAAGGTCAACTAGACAAAGAAGTACTTCACTCGAAGATATCCAAGAAAACCTTACTACTAATAAGGAAGTGCTGGAAGAATTCCGGAAATTTGGGAACGAGTTCAAATTAGAGATGAAGACCTATATGAGAGAGTTGAAAGAAGAAATAAATCAAGATATTCGAAAAGAGCTTGGGGAACTGAAGCTAAAAGTTACAGAAGAATTGAAAGAAATGAAAGATAAGATTTCAGACATTACAAAGGAAATTGCCCAAATTGGCAGTAGCATGAAGTTACTTCAATCCAAAGTTAATCTGGTGGAGCAACATTTAGAGGCAATGGAGGAGAGGGTGGATAAAGAGATATCCAAGTTGAAAGTGGATATAGATGTGTGTGCACGTTCCAAGTGTCTGACGATACGAGGCATTAGAGAACAGCCTCGTGAGAACTTAGCTGAAACTGTGGTCCCGATCCTGGCGGAGTTTATAGTTTGGGAGGTGGCTCAATTGGATCTGGAAGTTGATCAAATTTATCGGTAAACTCAGCGGTGACAACAAGAGAACGCTTACCGAGGGATATCGCTGTACATTTTATCAAAGAGAGGGTTAGAGATCTAGTGATTCAACAGAGTTATAAAAATCGAATCTCAGTTGAAGGCTCAGAAGTTATAATTTTAAAGGACTTTCCGTACGAGGTGCTGGTCAAGAGGAAAAATTATAAGGACCTGACGCAAGCTCTGCGAGAGAGACAAATTAGGTATAAATGGGCAAGAGAGGAGGGAATAATTTTCTCCTATAAATTCAGAAGATATGTCATAGATACTACGGAAAAAGCTGAAGAATTTTTGAAGAAATTGCAACAAGAGGACGAGCTGGATATTTCTTATGAGAGGAGATACTCTAAAGAAACACCGGGATCTCAAGGAAAAATCAAAAATCAACTTCAACTGAGCTTTCATAATGAACAAAATGAAACAGACTTGATTAACATAGTGGAAGAGCCGAGCTTGGTACCCCCGAAAGAAATTGCACTTCTACACGGAGAAGCAGAACGCGGGTTGAAAGCCCTTCAACAGATCGTGACAACATTGAAGTAAAAATAAGTGCTGTTTTTTCTTTCTTTTCTCTTTCTTTTTCTTTTCTCTCTTTTCTCTCTAGTTTCTATGTTCTTTCATTAATTCCGTTTTTGTTTGGTTTGTTTCTTTATGCTTTTTGTTTTGTTTTGTTTTGTTCTGTTTGCTTGGTGGTTAGTATAATATGAGGGATTTGTCTATATGTTCTTGGAACGTTAAAGGATTGAATGGCCCAGTTAAGAGGAAAAGAGTCTTTAACTTTTTAGGAAAATTGAATGTGGAGATGGTTTGTTTGCAGGAAACCCATATACTGGAAGGGAAAGTGAAATATTTACAGAATAATAAATTAGGAATGTGCTATGCAACTTGTAACCAAAATCAAAAGAGGAATGGGGTGGTAATATATGTTAAGCCTAGGGTTCAATCAAAATTAGTTTACAAGGATAGTAAGGGCCAATTCATCACTGTTGAGTTAAATTGAAAAAATGACAAAACATTAATTATTGGTATATATGCCCCCTTAGAAAATAAACAGAAGTTTTACGAGGTGGTTTTAAATTTTATATTACAATCGGATTATCAAAAAATAATTTGTATGGGAGATTGGAATGGGGTTGTTGATGCAAAATTAGATAGAAAGCAATTAGTTCAAAAAAGTTGTTTCAAACATGGAAATTTACCCAAGGATGTTAAAGAAGGACTTCAGTCGCTAAATTTAGTTGATGTTTGGAGGCTAAAATATGGACTTCAATGAGATTTTACATTTTATTCGGCATATCATCAAAGCTGGTCTCGTATTGATATGATTTGGACAACTAAAAGTTTAGCTAGTACGGTTGAGGACATTCAGATTTTATCCAGATTAATCTCTGATCATTCGCCAATATTGTTGAAATTTAATCGTACTCTGAGAAGTCATAATTGGAGATTTAATGAAGCTTTGTTAAAAGATGCTAAGTTTATAGAAGAGCTTAAGCAAGAAATTAGAAATTTTTTTAAGGATAATTTAAATAAAGGAACTAAAATAGCCATAGTTTGGGATACCATGAAAGCTTACATTAGGGGAATTTTGATGAAAAAGGAATATACACTGAGAAAGCAAAGGAAGGCTAAAGAGGTTAAATTTCAAAAGCTTTTGAAAGAAAAAGAGGAAGACTTGAAGATAAACCCGTCTAATAAGAAAGTTCAAAGTGAAATTCAAATAATTCGAGCCCAAATAACCACGTTAAATTTTCAAGAGATAGAAGCCAAATCTAAGTACCTTAAACAAAAGGAATTTGAATTTGGGAATAAAACCTCTAAGTGGCTGGCATATAAATTACGTAAGAGAAAAGAACATAATTATATAACTCAGATTAAAAAGGAAGATCAATTGATCTCTGAGCAAGAACAAATAATTTCATGCTTCTAAAAAAAATTTTTGAAGTTATATTCTAAGGGCAGATCTGATCTTAAGGAACTTGAAAATATAAAAAATTATTTCGATAAGGAAAAAATACCTCGGATATCGGAGGAAATGAGGGTTGGGTTAAATCAAAAAATATCATTACAAGAGGTGAATATGGTAATTAGAAATCTAAAATTAGGGAAAGCACCAGGGACAGACGGGTATACGGCAATTTTTTACAAGACCTTTGAAGAAGAATTTGTGGGCCCCTTTTTAGAATTAGTCAGTCAGGATGGAAATATGGATATTCCCTCCTCATGGACGGAAGCAAATATAGTTTTGATTCTGAAAGATGGAAAAAACAAGTTGGATATGAATAATTATAGACCTATCTCCTTGTTAAACTCAGATTACAAGATTTT
Source organism: Ctenosaura bakeri (assembly GCA_948474755.1). Classification (NCBI taxonomy): domain Eukaryota; kingdom Metazoa; phylum Chordata; class Lepidosauria; order Squamata; family Iguanidae; genus Ctenosaura; species Ctenosaura bakeri. Next base: position 46,375 of record CAOLHI010004453.1, on the reverse strand, counting down.
TACTATGATTTTAGCGAACAGATTGAAAAAAAATATTATGTGACTGGATACACTGTGACCACTCTGGTTTTTTACCTAAAAGACAGTTAAACGACAATATAAGGATGTTGATGAACATAATTGAGCATCATGAATATGTTTCACGAGAACTGGCACTTCTTTTTATAGATGCGGAAAAGGCGTTCAACAATCTCAATTGGAGTTTCATGAAGGAAGTTTTGAAAAATTTAAATATGGGTGATAAATTTAACAATTGGATAAACTCTATTTATACTTCTCAAAGTGCTTTCATTATAATTAATGGGGTAAAATCAGGTAAAATTGCAGTGGAAGAGGGTACTAGACAGGGTTGTCCACTATCCCCACTTTTATTTATTTTAACATTGGAAATACTAATTAGAAAGATTTGAGAAGATTTGGAGATTAAAGGATGCCAAATTCAAGTGGAGGTTTATAAGGTAAGGGCCTATGCTGATGATCTGCTTATAATATTAAATGATCCAACTAAAAGCATAGCTAAATTGTTTCAAATTTTGGAGGAATTCGGAGAATTAGCAGGATTTAAGGTGAATAGGAAAAAGTCTATGATATTAACCAAGAATATGGAGAAGGAGGCACAAAGAGAATTGTAATTAATTTCGCATATTAAAATAGGTCAGAGCATTAAGTACCTGGGTATTAACTTCACAAATAAAAACGCAGATTTGGTAAATAATAATTATATTTCAACTTGGAAGCATATTGAAAATAAATTAAATATATAGGCTAAATTGAAATTGTCATTATTAGGGCGGATAGCTGCGGTAAAGATGAGTGTCCTCCCAAAAATTTTATTTATATTCCAGAATTTACCAATATTAAAGGATGAAAAAATCCTTGAAGATTGGAGGAAGAAAATTATTAATTTTTTATGGCAAGGGAAGAAGCCCAGAATTAAGGAAATAGTTTTGATTGATAGTAAAGATTGAGGTGGTTTAGGTCTACCTAGTTTTAAACTTTATTACAGATCATGTGCTTTGAAATGGGTCACAGATTGGATTAGTTTGGGGAATAAAAGATTATTAACATTGGAAGGAGCCCTTAACAAATTCGAATGGCATGGGTATCTTTGGTACCAGAAAGCCTCAGAAGATAAGGAGTTTTCTAGGCATATAATTAGGCGGAGTTTATTGAGGGTTTGGAACAATTACAAGAAAACATTTTACTTAAAAAAGCCAAGATGGGTTTCTTTGCAGGAAGCTTTCTTTAAGGATTCACTTATTAGTAATGGGGACTGTCTGACATATGAAGACATATTGTATAGGTGTCAAGGTAGAGACGAATTGAAGTCACTAGGGGAGTTGAAGGATTTGGGTTTTCATGGTAACTGGTTCCACCACAGAATTATTCATGAAATATTCAAAAAAGATCGGGGTGGTGAGGGAATTCAGGATAAGGGTATGGTTGATAAGGAACTAGATATAAGAAATTTAATTGGTCAAGGTTATATTATGGGCAAAATTTATCAAATATTGTTAAAATTAGAAACTGAACGGATAATAATTAAGGACCATATGATTAAATGGGCAAGTGATTTTGGGTATTCTATTGATTTGGTAGAATGGAGGAAAGCGTGGAATATTAATATAAAGTTTACTAGAAGCGCTAATCTGAGGGAAAACTTTTATAAAATGTTGTATCGTTGGTATATCACTCTGCAAAAAATTGCTAAGATATATAACAATTGTTCCAATAGATGCTGGAAATGCAGAAAAGAATTAGGAACACTATATCATATTTGGTGGGAATGTCGGTGGGCAAAGGAGTATTGGAACCAAATACATTTTGTAATTAAGGGTTTATTACAGGTGGATCTTAAACTTAGTCCAAAGTTATGTCTTTTGAATATGCTAGATGATTGTAATATAAATAATCAAAAACATTATAATAGAATTTTGTTATATATGGTGACGGCTGCCAGAATGGTGTATGCTCAATATTGGAAGAGGCAAGAAATACCGACTTTAGACCAGTGGATATTGAAATTATATGAGATGTACCAGATGGATGTATTAACTGCTTTGATTGATATAAGGACTGATAAAGTAGAAAATGAATGGTCTATGGTGACCCAAATGTGGTTTAGGCAATGGAAAGGGGTTTATATAGGATGAGAATAGTTTTATGAGTTCTATTAGATATATAAGAAGATACATTAGTATATACAAGTATTATAATTCCAAACATATTTAATATTAAGAACAGTTTTGAGTTATAAGATTTGGGAGGTGGTTAGTTCTTTAGTGAGATTTGTTAGCTTAACTCATTTTTTATATTTTTGTATTTTGGTTTTGGTTTTTGTATGTTGTGTGTGGATTTTTCTGTATCGGTCTCTTTCTCTCTTTGTTATGTAATATATATTTGATTAATGAAAAAATTATTATTATAAAAAAAATACAATTATTTTTCTCCATGTACTTTTCTGTGTGCTATGAAATTACAGTTCTCCCTCCACATTTGTAGGTTTGATAGTTGCGAATTTGATTATTCATGGGTGGCTTGCCTCCCCCATTTCCCCCTCCCATTCCCTAATGCGGGGAGAAGATCTCCTCCTCTGCCCTTCCCCTACCAGCTATGGCACTGGCAACTGGTGGCAGAGTGAAATGGAAGGGGCATCTCCTCTGCCTAGCTCCCCTTCCAGGCAGCTGAGGGCTCCATCGTGACAGAGGTGGGTGGCAGAGGGAAGTGGGGAGGGCATTCTCACACTCCCTCCTCTGCTCCCCTGTGCCACTGGAGGGATCCCACCAGGCGGGTGGCAGAGGAAATGGGGAGGGTGATCTTGACCTCCCCACTCTCCTCCCACATGCCTCTTGCATGATTATCCCAGAGGCAGATGGGAGAAGCATGAAGAGTGTGATCTCACTCTCCTCACTCTTCTCCAGCCAACCACCAGTGCCATCCTACCAGAGAGGGGGGAGAAGAATGAGGGGAGCCAGATCTCACTCTTCCCACTCTTCTCTGGCCCACCACAGGCACGATCCTGCTGGGGGCGGGGCGAAGAAGCATGTGGGGAGTGTGATCTCGCTCTTCCTACTCTTCTTCGGCCTGCCAAGTGTGCAATCTTCCCCTGTTCTGGAGGAGACCTCCAGGGACATGTAGGACTGGTGATTGTCCATTCCCTGCATGTCCTGGGGCCTCTGCTCACTTGCAGTAGCTGGCAGGGGCCTGCAGAGAGGGCAGTTGCCCATTCCCTGCATGCCCTTGGCCACTGCTGGTGATATTGGGCTCGCCATCTGCTCACCTGCGGCTCTGGTGCAATCAGCCCTGCAGGGGGAGGACATGTCAAGGGGGATGGAATAGATGAGTGTGGTGGGGGAGACTTTGTAGCAGGAAGGAAAAAAGCACAAACAAACAAATGCAGTCTTTTTAAAGTTATTGTGCAGAAGTTCTCATAATGATCAGGTGGAATGGAAAAGTTCAAACAGAAGATCCAAACAGAACTAGTTTTTCAGTTGAGCCAATTAAGTGGTTTGACTTTCCATTTCTTGTTGTGCTATAACCTGTGGTCAGGTAATAAGAGGGAGGGAGGGAGGGAGGGAGGGAGGGAGGGAGGGAGCTCGACTGAGCTGGTCTTTTAGGGGCAGGGGCAGGGGCAGGAGTAACTAAGCTTCCTATCTCCTCTTTTGCAGTATTGTTTTCATTGATACATATCAGTTCCCAAACAGGTGTCTTACCCAGCCATATGTGCATCCCTTTCACACTATATGGCTATAGCTATATAGTGTGAATTGCAATTCCACTATAGTTGCCAAGGCAACGACCTATGGCAGCTACAAAACCCAGGTGCGTCAGAACCATTCTCCAGGTAGGCCCTGCAGTTCCAACCCTTGGGCTTCTGTCACTCTCTTTGCCCTTTTACCCTTAAGATCTTTCCCTGGATCTGATATTCTGACCCCAAGGTGAGCACTATACTGGACAGTTGGTTGCATTGCTTATAACATTGATTATAATGTTAAAATAAGAAATATTTAGTCCTTGTAGAGTTAAAACCTTTTTTCTTCTTCTCCTCTTTTATGAGTTGGATAATATTTTGTATGTGCATGTGTGTGCGTGTGCACGTGCCTTCAAGTCACTTCTGACTTATGGTGACCCTAAAACAAACCTATCATGGGGTTTTCTAGGGGCTGAGAGTATATAAGGCACCCAAGGCCAACCAGTGAAATTTCATGGCTGAGGAGGGAATTAACTCTGGTGTCCAGGATGGCAGTGCAATGCCAAACCTAAAGTAAAACATCACTAGAGGCTAAATCAAATTGGCTCAAGATCTGCCTCTTATTGGTCACCATGACTCGAGAACTCAACAAAGTTTGTGGCTTTTTGTTGGGAGGGGGTGACAGTAGCTTCCTTCTCTTTACAGTTTATTTGAATATAAGGTGAGAGAAATTCCCTAGATAAAAATTTGCACGGCACTCACATTATTTGATTCAGAGATGGGGGTTTCAAAAGTAAAGGGGCTCCACAGATCAGAATCTGTTTTTAAGATTTACAGGGAAGAAGGGGCACTAATGGATATTTAAAAAACCTCTATCTATCTATCTATCTATCTATCTATCTATCTATCTATCTATCTATCTTCTATCTACCTATCATCTATCTATCTATCTATCTCTGGTTAATTCCATCTCAAGGTTTGCATGAATCAACTCAGGGTTTTTGTTTGAAATTCAGAGGAGCTACTAAGGTGCTAAACCTTGGATAACCTCTTTAAAGGCTGGATTAAAACCTAAAACAGGTTTTCTATCCTACTGACATGGAAACCACCAGTCACCTATGAGCAAAATAATCATATGTACTTAACAGATTTTGTACCTGTATAACAGCTGTCACTTTCATCACCCTTGCAGAGTGTAATCCTCTTTAAGTATCCTTCCACACTTTTCTTCTGCCCCCTGCCCCAAAAGGCAGGTTTTCAGTGTAGGTGCATAGCCCTATGACCATTAAGTGGCTCAAGGAAGACAGAGAGTAGCCAGGCAATCTCCAGATGCAGTTCTGGAGCTGAAAGGAAAGAACAGAATCACCCTCCTGAATCTCTGGGGAACATACTGGAAGGGTGATGTCTTCTGTGTCTCTCAACTTCAGCAGTGTAGCCAGGCATTGTCTGTGTTTTTCCTTCCTTTCTACAGCCATGGGGTACAGCCTTTCACTGACAAGCAGCTGGGACAGAGGGGGAGATATGACACAAGGAGGTACTGAATAACATTTTCTGTGACATTACAAATCACCAGTGTGTTGTCAATCCTAGTTATTCCAGCATGTACCACCAACACAATTCGAGTCAATAAATATTTGAAATGATACTTACTTTTCATTTGGGGATGGAATTTTAATCTACCTATCTCTTAAAAAAAAAAAACCTAGAAAAAATATTTTTAGTCATAATGAAGAGGACATGAAGACTATAGTTCTTCACCTCTGTTGTCCACTCCCTAAGCAATTGGTATTTAGAGTGATAATGTCTGAATTTTCAGGCTTTATTTAGTCTTCAAAGCTAAGTGCACTGATAGGCCTGTCTTCCACAGCTTTGTCTCACCTGCTATTAAAGCTATTACCTGTCATGAAAGCAGGTCCTTATTTTTTGGGGGGTGGGGGATCCCATTTCATTGAGTGTCTACAAGTTCTAATATTGTGAGAGTGAGGGAAACAGGAATGGAAAGTGTATTAATGCAGTTTTCAATACCATACATAATTTTATAATGTGAGTGTGTATGTGTATCTGCCTTCAATTCACCTGTTAACTCATAGGAACCCCATCAGCTTCACAGGATTTTTTTAAGCCAAAGAATACTCAGCAGTGATTATGCCAGTTCCTTCTTCTGAAATATAGACTATGGCACCTGGTATTTGTTGGTGGTCTCCCATCCAAATATTAACCAAGGCTGACTCTGCTGAGCTCCCAAGATCAGATAGAATCTCGTCTTTGGTTATTTAGGCAGCCCACATTTTATGATTTTTCCACTTATATTACTTACATTTCTATGCACACAATTTCTAATGTGTGTGGGTTTTTTTTAATGGATTCGTAATCTAACCTTAAGGTCAAGCAACCTTATGACAAAACTCTCTCTCTCTCTTTCTCTGTGTCTGTGCCTGTGTAGCAAAACTGTTCACAAGGTGACCTTGTTTCTTTTTATTGTGGATAATACTGACTTGATGCTGTTTGAGGTGAGGTGACATTGTTTCAGGTTATAACAGATTGACAGACAACATCAAATTGGGAAGGACAGTAGAGTGAGTTCTGTGCCACTCTGACCAAGGTGTTCGTTTGCTTTTATTGGCAGTAAATTCATTCAGTGGCATGTTGAATTAGATGATTAGCATAGAGAAAAGTGTCATAAAAACAAGTGGCTTGAAGTGTGTGTCTACAAAGGGCACAGAATGTGCTGCAGACCTCATTATGCTGAATTAAGAGGACCTCTTGTGCAGTACATTTCCCTGTCAAAATGGGAATGTGCTGTGGTGATTTATACTTTTGATTATTAGGATCTGTTCTGCTTGAGGAGGCCTCTAATTCATCAGGCACAGAATTCTCCAATGGATCATTGTCTCCCTCTTGGATTGTATCAGTGTGTTGCAGGAGAAATTTAAGCTATCACAACATTTTTTAAAAAGGCAAACACACACACATACATACACACAACACACTCTAGACAATAAATCTATTGTTGCAACCTACTGTCTCAGCAGATTTAAAGGTTGCACTTAATAAGGTTTTGCCACATGGAAGTGGTTGGCTTTGTGCTGTCAGTACAGCTAAAAGCTTAGTTTTCTGTATACAAATAGAAACATGTTATCTTTGTTTCCTAGAAAAATGGCATTGTTTTTGCAGATCAGAACTCAAAGATTATATCGATTCATTTGGCTGGTTTTCTAAATGGCTACCAAGTTTTGTACCTTAAATAGCAGCAATGAGAGTGGCAGAGATCTTATTCTTACCTAAAATTGCTTTTATACACTGTTATACTATGTGGTGAGCAGTTTGAACAGGAATGGCAAAACCCGCACAATCTTCCCCACTGCAAAATGCTCAGTTTCTGGGTACAGTCTGAGTATACATAGTGCAGCCACATTATTGATTGTTTATTGATTTATTGATGGTACATGATGCAGCCTGAATGGAAGACTGCATGGGAACCCCATATACAGCCATTCTAAAATGCCCACAGCATTTTCAATGCAGAAAATGCCATTTGTGCAGAAATCTATATTTTCTGTGCATAGATGCATTTTTTCTGTTCAGAAAGCACATTTGCTACACAGAAATGCCTGTGTTTTTGTGCATGGATACTTTAGGTTTGTTTGCGCACAGGAGAAAAACTTTTGTGAAGACAAATATTTCCTGAAGTACAAAGAATCCTGCAACTGTCTTGCAGCAATTTGTATTCTTCAAGATATGTGAGTCCCCTTTCTTGGTTGGGAAATGTGCATGAATAATTCCATCCCTGGTAGGCACCTTCTGGACACACAAAGACACACACTGCTTTCCTAACATGCGTGACAACACAGTCAGCCAGCCAAGTTATCAGTTGTGCCAAAGGCAGGAAGGGGAGACAACAATAGGAGTGGTGATTCTAGAGGCCCTGACACAAGTAGAAGGTTGAAGTGACACAGCTATTTTATGAATGATTGATTGGAGCCAAGCAATTTTAGGAGCATGGGCAATTTTCCTGGCCTCCATTCTCACAGAGCCTTTGCTCCAGCAGGCATTACAGATGGCTCCACATCACTTTTTTTCCTTTTTCTTTCTGGCACCAGGTGACAGTCATTGGAGTTGTTGTTGCTATGGTCCATATCCTCCCCCCTCCTCCTTCCATGGTAAGGAGCATGTGAAGGTGCTTCCACCACTACTGTCAATCTCCTATTCTCCACAAGGGGTGATGAGGACTTAACTGGTTCTACTGTCATCCATGTTAGCATTTTGGGAGAACATGGACCACCAAACCAGCCAGGCAAAAAGGGTGACAGTGGTTCTGTGTGCAAGCAGATGGAACTGGGAGTAGGACCATTTTCACACTATAATGTTATGGTGCTGCAATTCCACTTTCAATATTCTATGGGATCCTGGGATCTGCAGTTTAGGGAGATTCATTTAGAATTCTCAGCAACAGAGAGCTCTTTGGCCTTAGTAAACTGCAAACCCCAGAATTCCTGGGATGTTGAAAGTGAAATAATAGCACTATAACAGTGTAGTGCAGAAATGGCCTAGGATGGGAAGTGGCAGAAAGCATCCATTGGCTGGTATCCTGAAGGCATTGTCCCTTTTGGTCCAAGTGCTTAGAACAGTGCACACTGTAGAAGTCTTCTGATTTCCCCTAAGTTATTTCTTAACTGTGGGTAGTATAGTTATCTTTGTTTTCATCACTGCCAATCATTGTTGTTTATTTACGTGCTGTAGATTATTGCTCAAATGATCCCTTAGTTTCTCATGATTTTGTACCTGGCATTTTTTTGTACCTGGCATTTTTCCCCTCTTCCTCCTTTTTTTCTTGCTACAGTTGGACTTATACTTTTCTCATGTTTACTCTGTTCCATTCCCCCGCCCCTTAGTGTTCTTTTGTAGTTTGACAGAATTTTAGGTGTGATTTATTTTTAAGCAAACAACTTGCTGTACTGTGTGAGTTTGTTGTACAGTTAATGAATAGAGATTATGTTGAACCAATTAGTATAGTAAATAACAGTCTTCATTTCATTCTCTGTGCAAACATTTAGTTTCTCCCCCCCCCGCCCACCCCTTTTCCTGTTAAGCTTTTAGGATGACAATTCTTAGAAGCTCATCAACATTCTTTTATCCACTGAAGTCATAAATATCGAAAGGCACCAGATCCTGACTGATCTTGGAAGCTAAGCAGAGTCAACTGTAGTTAGTACTTGAGTGGGAGACCATCAATGAATACCAGGAGCTCTAGATTATACTACGGAAGAAGGAGTTCACAAAACCACCTCTGAATATTCCTTGCCTATGAAAACCCTATAAAATTCATGGGGTTGCTATAATACAACAGGCATCTTGAAGGCACATATACACACACAGTAAGACACTTAGAGGAACAGTGAGGTTTTTAGTATCACTATATATAGCACTATATAATTATCTAGGCTAGAATTCGGTATATGACGTACATCTACATAAGTGCACTTATATCTGTGGGAAACAGAATGGAGTAGTTTTGCAACATCTGTATTTCGCAAGTGAAACCAACAGAATGACTGTTGTTCATTGGGCCCTATGCAGATTGGGACCATTGTGCAGCAAGACTGAAGGGCATCAAGACTGAAGGGCATCAAAACTAACATACAACAGACACAAATGTATATTGCATACTCCTAACACCCATTGAGGCACAGGCTAGTTAGTGCCAATGACTATTAGTAGAGACATGTATACTGAGACATTATTGCCTGTCCCACGGTATGCAACTTCACAATTCACTAGGTAGGTTCCATAGGATCTCTGCTATGCAGCTATGTGTAAAGTTATACAACATAGACCATGATATAGAATCACACCTATAGCATTATTTACAATACTAAACATAATATATATAGCACATACTTTACATCAGGCCAGTGAGGACAGAGCACACTCAACAGATTTGAAATATTGAATGACAGCTGCATGGGGACAGGAAAAGTATAATAAGGAAGAGCTTATTGAATAGAGGATTCCAATTAACAGTGACCCCACACTGAAATATTTGTTACAAATCCCATTGCAATAACGTGTTACAAAGGTTCAATTATGAGTCTGATTATATCCAGCTAAAGAATCCCTGGCATGCTGGTTTTGGGCAAAGCTGAACCAAAATTCCTTTAATTGCCAAAGGTGAAAAACTTATTGATTTCATAAAAGAAAGTGTACAGTGGGAGTTGATCATCAAATTTATTTTATCCCATCTTTTTACAACAGAAAAGATTATTCTACCTCTGGACCTCCAATTTCTTTCTGACCATTTCAACTAGTTACTGAACTCCCTCTTAAATTTCCTTTGTAAAAGATTAGCAAATTTTTCTTCTTTAATGATTTCTACAAGGTGCTGATGGTGCTTTTCTCCCCCTATTGTTTCAGGTGGTGGTGGAGGTTTGCAGGAAAAATGTGAAATGTGTCTCCGTTTCCATAAAAATAATTTTAAAGGGTATGTAGCTATCACTTGGTGACAATTCCTATCCATCATACAAGAAAGGAAAGAAGAAGGGAGGGAAGAAAGAAAAGAAGACTTTCTCCTGACTAACCCTCAAAGGTCAAGATAACAGAACAATACTGCATGGAGAAAGAAACCTGTTGGCACCCGTATGTCCTTCCCTAGGGGCATTGAATTGTTCCTTTCTGCTACTGATGCCCTTCACACACACATCCACTGCAACATGAATGGGATTGAGTGAGAATGAAGCAGTCAGGGAGTATGCACAGATGCTGCTTATGTGACTTGTCCTTCCCTGTAGCAACATCATTCACACAAAGCCTTTAGTCACATGAGATTGCAACAGAGAAAAACTCATTTTCAATCTGGACCAGATATTTTTCTTCTCCCTCTATCTATTCCTTAAAACACAACACATCAAAAAATTTCTTTGTTCCCACAGGCTTTTCAGAATTTGCAGTACTTAATTCATAGAAAGCTTCCTAGAACAGAGTGATGTTCCTGATTCAAATCACATTTTAGTCATGATGTCACTGGATTGCTCATTGGATCAGTACCCACAGGTGATAGTATTATTTAAGGACATGTAACCAAATCAAGTTAATGCCATGTAGGAATCCTCCATTATAAAAGCATAAAAGCAATCAGTGTCTAAGAAAAGACTGAAAGACCATTATTAACCATTTAAACATTTTTTTACAAACTGGGAAATGATGAGACCAGACAATAGGATTAGGTACTAATGAGCCACTTTATTAACTATTTAAATCTTTCACCTTGATTTTTAATGATCTGCATTGGTGAGGAGTGTTAAGTGGGTCCAGCTTAGACAAGAGATTCCAACCTGACCTCATTCTCAGCCACTCCTGGGCAGATTACCTAAGCTCTGAGTGCCAATCACTATTTTGGCTGGACACCCACTGAACCATCAACAAGGGAAACATTTCTAGGGAACCTCTTTCCCATGTCTGATGACATAAAAGGAAAAAACACGCCCCAGGTTAGCCTTAAGGATAGAGACTTCTCCTACCTCCTAGGCCTGGTGACTCATAGGAGCAAGTCTGGAGATGTTCCCTTCAACAAAATGGTACACATTGGTGGTCACTATCACTTCCTCTTCAATTACTCTCCTACTTACCTGCCATGGATAAGGCACAAGCATCCACTTAGTGCCTTTCCTTTACCAGCCAACCAACAAGGTCCTCACTCCTTTCCGCAGATCAGACAAAATAAATTGTTCCCTTCATTTGAAAGATGGACCCCATTAGCCCTATACAGGTGAGGATTTTCAAATAGTATCCCTTGGGGATATTCCTACAAAGTGCCCATTCCCAGATACCAGGGAATTCCACATTTCATTATGAAGGCACTTCAGTTCCCACTTACTCCTCCAAACATGCCCAGGTAACATAATGGACCAAAGCACCTTTCTGGGCCATTCAGCCTTAATTACTCCTCAGTAAACCTTGCCCTCCATGTGGTTGGTCAAAGAACAAGAAGTGAAAGCTGTTCCAGTTCTGACCCAATACCCCTAGCCATTCCATGCAAAACTTCTTACTTGTTCTAAGCAGGGATCCAACATGACTAGAAGATGTTTACCTGGCAGCCTGGTTGTACTTGCTATGTCCACATATCAAAGACAGGCTCCTTTTTCTGGGCCATGTAAACCTTTAACAAAAGCAAGATATGTTAATTATCAACCCTATTTCTAGAATTTTCTTGTTCCTCCTCAGGTGGGATCCAAAATGGCTGAAATGTGTTTGCCTGGCAGCTGAAATGTTTATGCTGTGACCATGTATTAACAGAAGGCTCCTCCTCTCTATAAACCTATATTTTTTCAATAGTTAAAATTACATCAATTTCTTATTAACCAAAGGCTATGAATACAAATTTCATATACATTACCTTCCATGCATTGACTTCCTATTACATGTTCCAATATTATAATTTCTTACTAAACATAATGAGGATCCTTCCTTTCTTAAATTATATAATAGTTATTCTTCTATTTTTCTTTGTATATGGGTGATTCATTTACATATTATACAACAATGTTCAGTTCTCTCTAATATCTCACATGTTCCATTTATAAACAAATTATTGTTGTATTGTTGTAGATTTATCTCTTTAACATTATATTTCTTTTTTAATCAACTTTTTAATTTTAGAAATTTTAAAATCTAATCTGTATTTTTTAACATCCCATCAATCTGTAAAACTTGCTATTGCCAAATTTCCCCATCTACCTCTTAAATACATGATTAACATGTCCAGTTCTTTAACATAATTGTCCAGAGATCTCCTTCTTATTAAAGTTGTCAGTTTGTTCATAAGTGTCAAAGCATACAATTTAACTATCTACTCATCTTCTTTTTGGGAGTTTCCCCCCTTAGTCTTTTGCATAGTTAAGTCTTGCCACGGCAGTCATGTAAAACAATATATTTCTGCATTTTCTTATTTTTCAACTCGATATTTATAATTGTCTCAATCACCATCAAAAATATAAAGAGGATAATGGACACCCTTGTCGTGTTCCTCTCTCTATATATATATCTATTTTTTCCAGTTTTCTCTCCATTTACAATGATTTGAGCCATTTTTTTTCTATATAAAGCCTTTAAACTATTGATAAATGGACTGCCAACATTCATTTTTAACAATTTTTCCATCATAAAATTCCAGTTTAAGCTGTCAAAAGCTTTTCCTATGTCTAAAAAAAAAAAAAAAGTGGTGTCTTTGGAAATGTTCAATAGTATTTAAAATATAGCTCATATTGTCCTTAAGTTGCCTACTGAGTAAGAAGCCCACCTGATCTTCTTGTGTTAAGTCTTTAAAGATTTTTTTCAATCTGTCGGCCAAAATAGACATTAATATTTTGTAATATTTATATTTATTTATATTTATAATTATATTTGTAATATTTTGTAATTTTGTATTCTGCATTTAGAAGTGAACTGGTCTGTAGTTCTTAGCTAGTAAAGGATCTCAGTCTTCTTTTGGGATTAAAACTATATATGTTTCACTCCAGGATCTAAGTATCTTCCTTTCAAAGACCACATTCATTGTTGATTGAAAAGCTAAAATTCAATGGGACCGTTTTGTAATATGTTGCTAATAAGCCACTGGGACTTGTAGATTTTCCTTTTTTGCTGTTTCAAATTGGTTCTACAATTTATGTCATTGTTATTGGATGATTTAGCTTAGATCTTTATTCTTCAGTTAATTCATTGATTCTTAAATTGTTGACGTAATCACAAATATCTTCAACTTTCACATTTTTGCCTTCATATAAATCTGAAAAATGTTTTCAAAGTTTTTTTTTTATTTTTCCATCTGTATAAATGTTTTCTCCACTTTTAATTTTCATAATCAAAGTTTTCTTTCTTTCTGTCTGTCCTTCCTTCCTTCCTTCCTTCCTTCCTTCCTTCCTTCCTTCCTTCTCTTTCTTTCTTTCTTTCTTTCTTTCTTTCTTTCTTTCTTTCTTTCTTTCTTTCCTTTTCTGATCTCGTGGCTAGCCACTTTCCTGCTTTGTCCATTCAAAGTGGTTTTGTTTTAAATATAATAATTTCTTGCTATTTTCTGCTATCAAGTCCATCTCCAGTTGTTGTTTTTTTAAAAAAAAAAATCTTTGTACAGCTTTGTTTGAGGATTTTTCTTTTAATTCCTCTTCTTTAATCTATTTAGTATAGCATTTTGTGGGATAAAAAAACCTCAGACCACCACCTTGCCAGCATTTCAGATTATATCCATACTGATCTCTTTATGTTGATTTTCTATGAAATATAATTTCAAAATCTCTCTAGCTTTTGAGATTATCCTTTCATCCTATAAATGCCTTTTATTTGGATGCCAGCTGAAATATTGTTTTTCCCTCTTTAATAACAGTAAGATAGCATTATGATCATGTAGGTCCCTTGGAAGATCTTGCATTTTAGATACAGATTTGCATAACATCTTAGAAACCAGGAACACATCTAATCTTGATAATGAAGAATGTCCTGTCTCAGCTGATAAAACAAAGCAAACTGAATCACTGCCAGCTCATTACTTTTTTATTATTATTATTATTTATTTGTATCCTGCCTCTCCATATGGATCGAGGCAGTGAACAACTTACAAATAGCATGTATTTTGATACATTTCTATACATGCCCCCAACAAGCTGGGTACTCATTTTACCAACCTGTGGAAGTATGGAAGGCTGAGTCAACCTTGGAGCCTGGCAGGATCGAACTCACAACCTTGTGGCTTGCAGTACTGGCATTTAACCACTGCGCCACCAGGGCTCCCTATTACTTACTTTATTACTTACTCCCATTACTTACTTTCATGCAGTAAGCACAGAGTCACAAAGGACAGTGTTCCAAGTGTTCCAAAGCAAGGGAATGTCCCAGGCCAGTCTGAGTATTCATCAAAGTATCCAGCATGGTAGAAGGTCAGATAAGCTCTGCCAACTCCTGGAGGGGAAGGATGTCAACTGTATAGTCGGAAGCCTAGCACACTTGTGGCTTGATTAATTGTTGTGGTTTATACATTCTGAGAGAGCAACGCTGGGTCTCTCTTTGCTATCTGTGCTCTGCAAAGCTGGGTACAGGTAAGTGCCCTTCTATGTCCGAAAAAGCAGGAGTTTCTATGAGGAGCCCTCCATTCTGTTTGTAGCACTGTAATCTCTTCCTGTACAGCAGGTCTTGGCATGCCTCCTGTTTCAGCCTCTGGTATGTCCCCTGTCTCAGTCTCTGGCATGCCCTCTGTTTCAGAATCTGAATCAGAGTCCATGTTTTGGAAGCAGGGCATGGCAAAGAATGTCTTTCTGAATAGAAAGTAAATTCCTCTGAAAGGCCATATAAATTATGTCATATATAATTCAGTTCTAAAGTTTTCATCATTTCTTCAAATGATCCAGGGAGAGTCTCCTGTTGTTGTTGTTTTTAAATAGCCTTATCAGATTTCTGATCTATAGGAGGATATTTCACACCATTCCAATCTCCTAATAGTGTTAACTTGTTACAGTTGTGTTCTAATATTCTTTATTTCAGATCTTTATAGAATTTGTCCTTTCCAATGTGGGGTCCATATATTCTTAATAATAATAAATTTTGACTCAGCCATTTAATTTCAACACCTATAAAATGTCCATCCTCATATTTAAAGATTTCCTGTGCTTCAGTCTGGTGTTTAATGTCAATAACAACCCCTTTCTTCTTTTTTCCCCTGTCACAGATGCAAATTCTTTACTTAGCCTCTTATTGTAGATCAGTTTTAATCTCCCCCTTTTATTTCCTATTTCTTACAAACAGAGGGTATAATATTTTTTCTTCCCCAGGTAATTAAATATTTTCCTTCATTTGGGGATGCATTTATCCCTTTTATATTCCTGAAAAGTATCTTTAAATCAATTTTTCCTCATTTCACTTCCTCTATGTTTATTCTGATTCTCTTTCATTAACTTATTCCAAATCTAATTCCTCTTTCTGTTCTTCCTTCTTTTCTTACTGTCTTTCTTCTTCCTCTTTATGTTTTGGCCTTCTTCTATCACTATAACTTCTCCTTCTTCTTCTAATCTGTCACTTAGGCTCTTTTCTTCTTTGCCAGGTCTACGACTTGGGAGTTTCTCTTTTCTTCTTCCTTCTTTGTGTTCTCTAAAGTGTCCATTAAAATGTTGCTTGTATTTTTTTTCCAAAAAATTCTTGCTTCTTGAATTGAGTTCAGATGGAAAGTCTTACTTCTGACATTGAAAGTTAATCCTTTCAGTTTACCCAATTGATAGGGTATTCCTTTTCTTCTTAATTAGACAGTCAACAAGTTATAGTCCCTTCTCTTATGAAGTATTCTACTAGGAATGTCTTTATATAACAAAACTCTCTTCTCTCCCAATGTGAAGGTTTTTTTCTGTTTCATTGGATTGTAATATCTCTTCCTTTTTTCCTCACAAAAATAATTCATCATACCCCTATGGAATTGAAAGAACAGCTTTCTCACATTTTTAATTCTAACAAAGCTTTTTCATCCTACTGTCTCTCCTATTCTAATAAAAAATGTTTTCACTTTACCTTCCACTTTTATTTTTTTCCTTCCAAACTGTTGACGCTGGAGACCGCCCCTCTTAAATCTTCTGTTAATTTATCCATTGACTACTTAATCTCTTTTAATTCCATTTTAAAATCTTGTTTGATTTCTGTTCTCAATTCTTTCATGTCTTGTTTCATTTCTATCTTCATCCTGCTGATTTCTTCCAGAATCAAGTTTTGGACTAGATGTTTTGATGCAATTTTCAGCAAATTTGCATTTGTTTAGTCATCTGAGTGGCTACTTCCTTGTTTCCATCAAAATAGTTGTGGATAATTGATTGGTAAACTTACTATTTTTGCCAAAAACTCTCTTATTCTCAATGAATACTTTTAAAAATATTTTTATATAGCTATTATATCTTATGTTTCAAATATTCTCAAATATAAGTTATAAAATAATATTGTCTCTACAGAAACCTAACTAACTTTATTTGATAGTGATTTCTTCTCCATTTCAACTCACTTCAACATTAGATATGTAAATGTGTTGCTACAAATAATGAAAGCAATTCCTGTTAGGTCCAATTAATTCTAAAATATATAATATCAATTTCCCACTCACCCAGAAAATTATAAAAAGCAATTAAAAATACTCAATATTTGACCCAATGATAATATGTAACAAGCAAATTATCAACTTTGGATTCCTATTAAATTTATAAATTCATTAATGTTTTAAAAAATATGGACTTCCTGGTCGCATGTCGGCATGAGTGGCAGTGCAGCTGCGGAGCTCCGCAAGCCTGCGCTGCCTCCTGCTGGATTCCAGCCACTTCTTTTCCATCTGAGAAGCAGATAATCACCCCCCTGGTAAAGGGGGTTTCGAAGCTGCCCTCAGGGGGTCCCGATCCGGCGTCGAGCCCCTGTATTTGTTACAGGAGCGGGAGACGCCTGGAGGATCGAAGGGCTGGACGGGTCCATCATGGACATCACAGTTGAGTGATTGCGACAGAGCGCTGTCGTCGATTTTTTTAAAGAAGAAAGCGCTTGTAATTTACACTAAGCTGGCTGATCCTGGATATATCTATTTTAAAAACTGCAACAGTGGAGGGTCTTGTATCAATGAGCAAACGCGAGAGGAGATGTGACCCTGCTGGCGTGAAGTGTAAATCAGGATGAATTTTCTGGTATTTGATTTGAATCTGCTGTGGGGGAAGAAGAGGAACTTCTCTTTTTGAACCTTTTGTGCCAGAAGGAACGTGTTGAGGATTGATTTCTGATGGAACTTTGTGATACTTTGTTTAAGAGGTTGTTAAAATATAAGGACTAGTTAAAGTTGTAAATTTTGACAGGTTTTTTTCCAGTCTATTGTGTCTTTGGACTCATACGAACGTATTTTGCTTTGTAAATGGAGGAGATGGATCTCTAGTGGAGGAAGTAATTAATAAGGCTTAATTAAGAAGACTGGAAGGGTGACCTGAACAGGATATATAAATTAGCATTTTTTTTTCTTAGCCAGTCGTGGCTGTGGATTACAAGTGGGTTTTTTTTCTTTTCTTTTTTGTTTTTTCCCCTCACATATCGGAACTCGCAGTGAAGAGACTTATTTGAGGTTTGAGAATTGGCTTTTTTTGTTGTTGTTTTGTTTTGTTTTTTCTCCCCATCGTTTAATGGAATATAAAACTTTAGAGTGACTTCAGTTGGATTTGAAAGCTTTTACAATGGACTGTAAAAGGCAGTGGCCTTGGTTTGTCTCTCGCTCCCTTTGTTTGCTGGATTGGCAGAGTGTCAAGAGTGGGATAACTTTGTTTTGACTGAGTTCAGTGGTTAAGCTACAGGACTTCAAAACATCGCGATATTTTTGATGTGAAGAGACTTTTTTTTTTTTTTTTGGAAAGGAAGAAGTTTTGGTTTCCACTGAAGAGAGAAATGACAGAGGAGTTTACAGCTGAGACAAAGTTTGGCAGTAATAAGTTTTGAAAGGGACATCAGATTTCAAGGAGGGAGGGGGGAATAGCTAAATGATGTTTTGAACATAGCAGAAGTTAAGGGGATGAATTGAATTGTTTATTGGGGATATGAATATTGATTATTGATTATTGACTATTGATTATTTAGAATTAAGAATTGTTGATAGAAAAAAATATAATTAAGATTTTCATATAGACTGTTTTATAAGACAACTTTAGGTTACTGTTACTTTGTTTTGAGTTATAAAAATTGCTGATTATGGATCAGAGAACAAGGAAGGCCACAGCTGCTGCTGCTACTGGGACAGCACCTATATCTGTCCAGGCAACAATTCCACAATCATTAAGGAGGACGTCGGTTGACGTACCTCAGAAACCACAAGATATCATGGCACAAATGATGGAAGAATTCAAAAGTTTGAGACAAGACATACGACGTGATATCAAAGAGACAAGGAAAGAAATGAAAAGTGACATGGATCAGATGAAGGCTGATATGAAGCATGAAATAGATAAACTTGGGAAGAAGCTGGAAAACATTGCAACGGATGTGACCAAGCTTAAAACAGACAATTAGGAGATAAAACAACAAGTCAAAAAAGTAGAAAAAGAAGTAGGGGGAGTTAAGGAGAGACAACAAGAGGATGAAGCACAGATTACCCTTCAGGAGGTGAGATATTGAGAACGTTCCTTGCGCTTGAGAGGTGTCGTGGAGTCTTCAACGGAAAATTTATATGAAATAATAACCCCGGTGTTGGCTGACTTTATTGACATTGAAGAGGAGAAGATGGAGAATTCCATTGACAGAATCTTTAGGGTGTCCTCCCGAGTTGCGAGAGAGAGGAAACTACCCCGGGACATTATCATCATATTTACCAGGACAATGATAAGGGACAAGGTACTTCAATGAAGCTATGATGAATCTTTGACAATTGGAAATAAGGAAGTTAAAATTTTTAAAGATATTCCTTATCAGATTTTGAAGAAGAGACAAGAATACAAACCTTTGGCAAACCTTCTGGTAAAGCTACATATAAGCTATCGATGGGAGAAACTTGAAGGCATGTCTTGTACATATAAACAACGGAGACATCGTATAAATACAATATACAAAGCAAAAGAAATGATGGAAAGATTGAAGACTGAATTGAAGAGAAATACTTCTGAATTTGGAAAGGAATCGGATCAGGAATCTACAAGGTTGGAAGAAGGAAGATCACAACTTCAACATGAAGAAGAAGATGTTGAAGCTGGACAGATAATGTTAGAGGAACAAGGCGCAGTCGGGGGAATCCTGGAACAAGAGGAAGGGGAACTAGAAGGATCTCTACAGGAAGATTAAAAAGAACTGTATAGTATAAAAGTATAATAAATACTCATAAAAATGGATTTGAAGATATACTCATGGAATATTAAGGGGTTTAACTCCGAATATAAAAGACGACAAATCTTTCATCATTTAGAGAAACAAAAATTGGATATAATATGTCTTCAGGAGATAAGAATTAAAAATCAAGATTTAAAATATGTCAGAAATCCAAAATTGGGAAGTTGTTATGCTGCAACGATAGATAAGAAGAAGAGAGGGGTGCTGATATATGTGAATTCATGATATGCTGAGCAACAAATTTTTCAAGATAAAAATGGTAGATTTATAGGAATTGAAGTTACTTTGAAGCAAGATACACTGTTAATAGTGGGACTTTACGCACCCAACGGGGCTAAAGGGGATTTTCCCCCCAAAATACAGCAACAGATAGAGGAATATATAAATGAGACTGGAAATACGAACATTGTCCTTCTGGGGGATTTTAATGGAGTCATTAATCCACAAGTAGACAGATCCGCTCAGAAATTGACGCCTCGAAACAATGGTAAACTTCCCAAAAGTTTTTTCAATATGATGGATAAATAAATCTATATGATACCTGGAGGTATAAAAATGGGCAAACAGAAGGATATACATTTTATTCTGATCGACACCATTCTATGTCAAGGATAGACATGATATTGTTATCAAAGCAGCTATTGACAAAGACTATGCAAATGGACATTTTACCAAATATTTGTTCAGACCACAATCAATACAGATTAAAATACACATGAACAACAGAGAACAAACATGGAGGATGAATGATGAAATCTGGAATAAGGAAGAATACATTGAGAAAGCTAAAAGGGAGCTGCTAACCTATTTCACAGAAAACATGACATTTGACTTGCCAATGAAGACGATTTGGGATGCGAGTAAAGCGGTTATGAAAGGGAATTTTATTAGATGGTCCACGGAGATTGCAAAGGAAAAGAGAAAAAAGGAAGACCAAATTCTGGAGAAAATGAAAATGACTGAGTAACAAATAAGACAGAAACCGACCAATCAACAGTTTAGATTACAGATGAAACTAAAACAAGCTGAATTAGGGCAACTACATGCAGAAGAAATTGTTCAACAGATGCGGAAAACAAACCAGAATTTTTTTGAACAAGCAAATAAACCCTCAAAGTTTCTTGCACAGATGCTGCGTAAGAGAAGGGCAAAAAATATTATATCAGAGATTGTGGTTGGTAAGAAAAAGATTACAAAACAGGAAGATATAAAACAAGCATTCTACAGATATTACGTCAAACTGATGGACAAGGTTTCAAAAAAGAAAAATGATCAAGCAATGGAATACTATTTGGAGAAAATGAACAAAATGAGATTTAATGAAGAGCAAAGAGCAATATTGAATAAGACTATTTCAATGATGGAAGTAGTGCAGTCTATTCGCAACTTGAAGAACGACAAAGCCCCAGGTCCAGATGGATACACTGCTAGATATTATAAGATTTTAGAACATGAAATCTCAATACCTTTGCAAAGTACAATAAATGAAGTAATAAAGGGTGACATACCAGATACTTGGAAAGAAGCGAATATTGTCTTGATTCCAAAGGAGGGTCGGGATCTGACGGATGTGAAAAACTACAGGCCTATATCACTTCTTAATGTGGACTACAAGATTTTTGCTTCAATCCTGGCGGTTAGATTAAAAAAAGTCTTGTCTGAGGTCATCAACCAAGATCAGAATGGTTTTTTACCAAGAAGAACATTAAGAAACAATATTCGGACGGTCTTGAATTTAATAGAATACTATGAGAGGCATAATCAATGGAAAATGGTCATGATATTTCTTCACACAGAGAAAGCATTTGACATGATAAACTGGTCATTTATAACAATGAAATGTAAACAAATGATGGCTGGAGAGAAGTTTGTATCATGGATTGAAGCAATATATAAACAACAGCAAGCAAGATTGGTGATAAACGGTGAAAGAACACAGTTAATTGAGCTGCAGAGAGGGACAAGACAGGGCTGTCCGCTTTCACCCTTGTTATTTATAATGACATTGGAGATATTAAATAATGCTATAAGGGAGGATAAAGATATCAAAGGAGCTCAAATTAAGTGTTATCAATATAACTCTTGCTGATGACTTGGTGATTTTTCTGGAGGATCCAGGAAGTGGTATTAATAAATTGACAAAAACAATTCATCAATATGGAGAATACTCAGGCTTTAAGATAAATGTAGAAAAAACAGTCTTTTTGACTAAAAATCTAACAGAGGCAGAGGAGATGGAAATTGTGCAAAAAACAGGATTTCAGAGAGGAAAAAAAGTAAAGTACCTGGGAATTTGGATAGCTAAGAGAAATAACGAGTTGTTTGGCAACAATTATGAAAAAAAATGGAAGGAAATATCTCAGGATATGGAAAATTGGAATAAGCTACATTTGTCACTAATGGGGAGGATTGCGGTTATAAAGATGAACATTTTGCCGAAGATGAACTTTTTGTTCCAAAATTTGCCAGTAATAGTAAATAAGAAACCCTTCATACAATGGAAGAAAGAACTAACTCAGTTCATATGGCAAGGCAAAAAACCCAGGATTAAATGGAAGGTTTTAACAGATTAGAAAACTAGAGGAGGTCTGGGTTTACCGGATCTACAGATGTATTACAAGGCTGCGTCTCTTGTATGGATTAAAGATTGGATGGATCTTCAAGATACGAAGATGTTGACATTGGAAGGAGCAGATCTGAGGATGGGATGGCATGCATATATGTTTTATGATAAAGAAAAAGTTGATAAAGATTTCACAAATCACTATATCAGAAGATCACTTTTGAAAGTTTGGGAGGACTTTAAGTCCAAAAATATTAGAAAGCTACCCTCCTGGGTCTCCCCGCAAGAAGCCTTCTTGGTAGATGGGCTGCAACTGAAAAGTGGCTTCGGTATGACGACATGATTGAGAGGTCCGAGACTAATGACATACATTTTAAATCAAGAGACAAGTTAGAACAAGAGGGAATAGTTTTAAATTGGTTTCCATATAGACAATTGAAGGAGAGGTTTCAGATGGACTTGAAAACATATGGAATTGAAGTGGTGGAAAAGATTGGGGTGATTAAGAGTCTCTTTGAAACTCCCCACATCTTTTAGCTCAAATAACTCAGGAGCTATTGCAACAGGAGATGTATGAAGAAACAGTTAAAGCAGCTATGATATCCTGGGCCCAGAATATAGGTCATACAATACAGCTGGACTCTTGGAAGTGAAGTTGGAAAAAGACGAATAAATTTACTGTGGCCCAGAATTTAAAAGAAAACTATTATAAGATTTTGTATAGATGGTACTTAACACCAGATAAATTACAAAAGATGTATAAAACAGGTACTGGGCTCTGTTGGAAATGTTTGAAAGAAGAGGGTACGATATATCATATGTTGTGGACTTGCTCAAAGGCTAAGAAATATTGGTCAGAAATACATAATCAGATATGTAAAATATTGAAGGTTTCAGTTCCGATGACTCCTGAAATGTACTTATTGAATATGATAGACACAGTTGATAATATGATTATTAAGAAAAATTGGAGGATAGTTTTGTATATGATAACAACAGCACGTATTGAATATGCAAAGGTGTGGAAAATGCAAATAATACCTACAGTTGAACAATGGTGGGGGACTTTTATAGAGAATAAAAATGCTGATATAGTATCAGAAAGGCTGAAAGGGAAAACAGACGATGAAATTCAGAAAGAATGGCAAATAGTTGAGTTGGGTAGGGAGACGAATTTAAGAAGTCAGTAGTTCATGATTTTAGTTTGAAAGTGTAATGTATGGAGTTGTATTGATATCATGAAGCTGGATAAAGAAAATGAAATGCAATGTACCTACAAAATATTTGTTTATGCAGTGCTAAGGGAAATGTTAATTAGATTGATATTGAAGATGGAAGCAGGATCAGTTTAGGAAGAATCAAGAAATATTGCATTTGAATTAACAGTAAGAAAATGTTGTTTTATTCTTGTGAAATTTTAATAAAATGAAATATATAAAAAAATATGCATGCACTTTATAATAGAATGAAATGGAGGAAGAAAGAATAGCAAATGCTATATGTGTGCGTGTGTGTGTGTGTGTAGTTAGAGTTATAAACTAAGAGTATCAGCTCACCAATATCAACCCAGTGACAATAAAATAAATATATAGTTAGACTTATAAGCAAGCCTTTCCATTTTCTTGCCCTTTGTCCACATGCAGAGAAAGAAGGTAGGGCACCCAGGCAAATGACAAGTGAATGGAACAATGGAGGTGTGTGCACAAGCTTTCTTTCTCCATTCACTTGCCTTTTGCCCAGATGTGGAGAAAGAAGGGAGGGCACCTGGACAGACACCAAGTGAATGAAGAGGAGAGGCCTATGCCTTTCCCCTCCAGTTCTTTGCCTTTTGCTCATGCACAGAGAAACAAGACAGGACTCCTGGGGAAAAGGCAAGCAAACAGAGTGGGGAGCACACATGTGTTGACCTCCATTTGTTGACTTTTGCCAGGGCACAAAGAAGGAAGGCAGTGCACTTGTGTGGGTGGAAGGTAAGTGTATTGAGGAAGAAAGGCTTGCACAGCAATAGCAATAGCAGTTACATTTCTATACTGCTTATCAGCACGAAGCACTCTCTAAGCAGTTTACAGTGTAGAGCTAATTGCCCTCAACAAGCTGGGTACTCATTTTATCAACCAACAGAAGGATGGAAGGCTGAGTCAACCTGGAGCCCGGCAGGACTGAACTCACAATGTTGTGGCTGCAGTACCAGCATTTAACCACTATGCCACGAGGGCTCTACACATAAAACTTTTCTTCTCCCATTTACTTGCCTTTTTCTGGGGCACAGAGAAAGAAGGCAGGGCTCCTAGTCAAAAGGCCAGGAAATGGGATATGGAGAATGGGGAGGAGGCAAGTGGGTACCTCACAAATAATCAAATTCATGAAAGTCAAATGCGTGAATGTAGACGGAGGATTGTATACTGGAGCACCCATTACTTTGTGAGTAGGAACTCAGTTGGAGGTAATTATTTATTTTTTAAAAAATATTTATATATATCATACTGTAATTCATAGGATATTTGTTTCATTTTATTTATTTATTTGTGTTAATTTAATTTGATAATATTACTTTTTAATAAAATATAGTTGTTGTTGTTGCTGCTGCTGCTGCTGTTGTCTTTTTTTTTTTTAAATCTTTTAGTATTTATAAATATCAGGCAAAATTTTCACAAATTGCTCAACTGTTTTATTCTTCTCACCCAGGTTTCTTGAATGTCATAATTCAAAGTATGTTGGAGTGGCTTGATCTTGAATGGTCAATTAAGATTTTCCATGGAGAGATGTAAACATCTAGAGAATTATTATTAACAATATAAATATTTCCATTTAACAACAATAAAAAAAATTACATTTAGTGTCAGTGTATGTGTGTGTGTGTGCGCGTGCGCTCATGTGTAGGGAAATACATTATAGTTTAATGAATCAGAATCCAAAAATATATATTTACTTACAAATCACCCAAATGGCTAGCACAAAACTGGATCAATTCCCTTTCTTCTAATCTTGGGACAACAGAGGAAAGTTCATAATGCAGATATATGGCAATATATTCACCAACAATGATGTTTAGAAGCCTATATTAAAAAGTGATGGGTCATATTCCATGGAATACGGAAGTAAAATTGTGAGTGTGGTTTAGACAAGATAACAGAAATTGTCAAATCCATCAGCTCCTGAGCCAAAACAATATCCTGTAAAAGAAAATAATGGGATGGTGAATGGTAAATGAAAATGATCTCTTAAACACATTGAATAAAGTTTACTACCAGTGTTCCATCCCAGCAACTTCTTGCACCTATTTGACAGATATTTCTCAAATACGAAAACTTCAAAATCAATCTTCATGGTCTATATTTGGGTCATAGGAGCAGCTTTTTTCAGTCCTCAAACACTTTGGTACATAACAATAATCCACTTACATCATGAGAAGTGTAGGTGGTAACTTCAGTTCTTAAATTATTAACTTTATAAAGCCTTCAGGGAGCTTGAAGTGAAATTGCTTCTTTCATTCTCTTATATGGAACTGTGAAGATTTTCCTAACATATTGTACCACATATATTTTTATAGTATTAATATTTTTCCATGACCCATAAAGAGAAGAATCAGGAAAGCACTAATAAAGAAATATTATAGACTTGACTCAAACTGAGACCATCAGTTTTGCATGGATGGGTTCAGATGACACCAACACTTTTTTTTTTTTGTATGATTCTGTACTGTATCATTTTGTTTGAAAAAATTAGTTAAAATAACTGATGGAGATGACTGAGACAATAATTATTTGTTTAAGCCTAAATTCAGTACTTAGTCCCAACTAGAGTAGACCCAGGAGAGCCAGCGGGGTGTAGTGGGGTTTGAGCTTTGGAGACCAGGGTATGATTCCCTGCTTGGCCATGGAAACCCACTAGGTGACTTTGGGCTTATCACACACTCTCAGTCCCACAAATCCTCTGGAGAGGTTGACCTTAGGGTTGCCATAGGTCAGAAAAAACTTAAAGGCATACAACAAAATGAGTAGACCCATGAAATCAATGGAAACTTGGTAAGGTAAAACTGATAGAAACAGCATTGATGGGTGTGCTCTAGTTGTGACTAACAACTGGAATCAGACCCAAGTTCACTACTACTCCTACCCTTTTGGTTTACAGCAATGGCTTATGATTGAAAGTAATACAAGTCTCTTTTGGAAGAAGATCCTGTAAACACAATGATATTTAAAATCCAAACAGTAATATGAAACAAGTGGTTCTCAATGGAGCTATCGTGATCAAAATGGAGCTATCACGATATTGGAAACCTACCGTTGTTTTTTTCCTGCTGAGTCTGCCTTTATAATAATAATAATAATAATAATAATAATAATAATAATAATAAGCACACGTGAAACAAAACACCCAGGTCAGGTAAGTACCAGAAGTAAAGGTAATACTTGAGAGATTCTTGCAAATAATCAATCAATTAATTAATTGATTTTTTTAAAAAAAAAAGGAATGATTTTTTTTCTCACCAGCCTCTACTTTTGTTATGGTTCATCACATAACTGTAGATCTACACTTAAAAAAAATACTGAGAGGGATTGCTAAGTCATATGTTTTTGCAGTTTCTCTGTTTCCTTTTCATACATGCTTAAGGTTCTGAAGACCTCCACTTGGCTTGCCTGTTGTAGACAGGCATATAATAGAAAGCCTATAGTCTTGGCCAAAAGGGAGGAGTCATCTAGATAGAGTCCCAGTCTTTCCTAGTTTAAGCTTTGTTTATAGCATTGTTATGCAGACAGGATGCTGCAATATGACATCAAAAGTCTATGATTCTCCTGCACATCATCACCATTCTTCCAGTGCTGATGCTGCTAAAAACTTCCAACTAGAAAGAAGGCAATTAAGAAAATGCAGGTGGGTGGGAGTGAAAAGCTACCATAACAATGAACTTTGCTAGTAAAGGTTTCATTAACTGAGCTGCAACTGCATTTATATTCTTCCTTTCCTCCAAGGAGTTCAAAGCACCCTGTGTGGTCCTTCTGTTCATTGTTGTCTTTATAATGAGGTGAAGCAGGTTAGACTGAGAATGTTGGAGTTTCAGCCTTTGCATGCCTATATTCTTTAATTACTAGTCTGCAAGTTGCTTTATAGGACCTTCAGCACAACATATATTTGTGGTGAATTCCTTTTTGCTTGTTTTATCAGACCCACTCTATTCCTCTGTGACTCTAACCTTTAGCTATTTGCTTATTTTTTCTTATATCCTATGTTTGATTATGAAGAAGTGATTTGTAAGTAAAGCTACTTTATATATTTTACAAAGAAGACTGAACTTAGTTCACTGTCTGCTAGACTGTGTATGGGCATGGTTGGAATGTTGTTGTTTATCTTCTTCCTTGTTAATTTGATTAGTCTGTTTGAGAAATCCAGTACAATCTCTCATCTTGTCCCCTCAGAAACACAGTGAGTAGCCAAAAGTCATCCATCAAAGTTAATGGCACAGCAGAGATTCAAACCCAGGTCTTTCTGGAGCCATTTCTGCACATTACCTAATGCTGTTGTCCTCTGGTCACTATTCCGGCAGCCCCTTCGGCAGCAGAAGGGGAACACTCCCTCCACACCCAGCTGGCTCCCTGTCAAAGAGACCATGATGGACATGGCTCTTCCTTCCACAAGGTAGCCAGGCTCTTTCCCATGCTGCACTGGGGCAGGAAGCACCTCCCTCATGCTTCCAACAGTTCTGTATGGCTTGGAAGGATGAGAGAACCATGTGGTCAGCGGTCATTGAAAGATAAACTCTGTCAATAATTTACCCCACAATCACACCGGATGGCAATGGGAGAAGGGTGGGAATGTGATGACCTTATGCAGAAGCATTGTTGTGGTGCTGCTCTTCTTCCATCTCCATGCCAGGATGCAGTCATCATGCAGAAAGGGCCTAGGCCTAATACATCACACTGCTGTCTATACGGTGCTGTTCTGGAAAGGCATGGTAAGATAGATGAGAAGTATAGCTGGTGACCAACAGCTGGAGAACTCAAGTGTGAGTCATATGAACCAATATTCTTATTTGCCAAGGTCCACTTCCCTCACACTGGGTAGAAGCATTACTGGACAATGCTAATTTAACTTCAAAATTAGTGCCATAAAACTTTGCTCTGAAGCAGAAACAGTAATTATGACAGGAGGAAGTACAAGGAGGAGCATTTAAATGACTCCCTGGAAGATTTGCCTCTATAGATGGTACTTTCTTGAGTGTTGACTCATGCCTATTTGTTCATTGCACTTTGATTCTTCCCTTGCTCAGAAGAACTCAAGGTGGTGTTTAGTGTCTCCCTCCTTTATCCTTGCTTTATGGACCTTGCGGTCAAATAATTTAAGTGAGAGTGAGCTTCAACTCTGTTATTGTTAACACCTAGATTGCTCAGAATGCTACAAAGACCTAAGAGTTTATGTTCAGGTTTGGAGGGTGACAGCTTGCCACAAACAATTTTTCTCTTTTCATTGCCCCACCCTTTTCTGCTTCTGTAATAAATATATAGTTTTGAAGGCATTATTTCAAAACATATCCAAATGAGTCATTAACAGAAAGGTATCTTTTTGTTAATTATCCGTTGATACATCTTGTTTCTCATCATGTTTGCTCTGATCTACAGACTTTCTGATATTACTCAGATCTTCTTCAACATCAATTCTCTATCATCAAATACGCTTATGCTCACTTCCTTGTGTCTCCTGATTTTGTTTTGTTCTTGCTGTTGCCTTAAAAAAATAAAATAAAATAAAAAGTCCTCCAGTACTCAGGGTCAAGAAAGAAAAACAGACATAATCTCACTTTGGTAGAAGTAAGAATTGGGGTGAATTCATGAATGAAGGTTTAGTTAAGTGGTCTATTAATGTCTACAGTTTTAATATAGCATACACACACACACATATACACACACATACACACTTTGCAAATTGGAAATCATATAACTTCTCACAAAATTAGAATTACCATTCTAAGTCAGGTCTCTTATTTTCCTTCCAGCTCTTAATGACCTCTGTAAAAGACACTGAGTAAAAAACTGATCAGAGTTTAGCTGTATGGAAATGGCTGTTATATGTTCTCATTCTGGCTTAAATCCAATTCAAATCTACTACAAAGTTCTTATATGGTACAAAGTGCTGTGAGGGAAGATATGACTTTGTTGGCCTTCAATGAAAAGAGGTCACATCTTGTTGCTGTCGGGCATTTTAGTGCCTTGATGCTGAAAGGTAGGAGGCAGAGCAAAGAGGGTTTGTTATGAGCCCTCGTGTCTCTAGACATGAAACAACTTCCCACCTCCAGTGAAGTGTGAACATTGATTGTCACTTTGTGCCTTTGGATAGGAATTTTATCCCTTTTACATGGTTTCTTTCCCTACCCTACACTGCATCTGGGGGACTTTGACAATAGGTTAAGGGTGGAGTCTTAAAATGGTCAGTTATTTGGCAGATAGTGAGGGAGAAAAGTAAGAGTTACGGTGAATACCTTGGCACCCAATTGGTGAAGAGAAGGGCTCTGGAAATGCCTCTGTAATAATGGGACCTGAGGGAGGGGAAGGAGACTACTTCAGGGTTAGCCTGGGGGCTATGCCCTTACTTTCAGTTTTGGGACACAGTGTGTGGGAGGTCTTTGAGACTGCCTTCCAGCCAATGGTTGGATGGGGAACAATCCAGCTATTGAGTTGCTCTTGGGGCTCAGGTGTTGTGTCCAGGAGAAAGCTGAGGAGGAAGTCAAAGGTGCTGCCTACCTCAGCTGATCCTGCACTAGAAGTCTCCTTGCTTTGCTCCTTTCCAGGTTCAATACAATTTAAATAGGCCATAGGTAAAATAAAGTGGTCCTTATTCAACCCAGTTTTCTGTGTCTGGTCTTGTTATTCCATGGTTGGTTAGCAAAAGCTAGTAGAATGAAATTCTCCACTTGCACTGTTATGTTGGAATTGCATTAGGAGTGGGCAAGGGGTGTGGCCCTGAGGGCCCTGAACTCCTTTTCTATAGATAGAAAAAAAATGCAAAAGATTGTCTCTTTGGTAGAGTATAGAAATGGTAATTCACCTATTAAACTGATCACAGTTCAAAATTTGAAATAATATTTTTTTCCCCAAGAACTAGACATTTGAAAACTCCCAGGCTAGCAAAGAGACTAAGGACCTTTCCACACTACAGTGTTATAGTGCTATTATTCCACTTTCAACATCCTGTGGAATTCTGGGGTTTGTCATTTACAGAGGCCAAAGAGCACTCTGGTTGAGAATTCTAAAGGCCCCTTCCTAAATTGCAAACCCCAGGATTCCATGGGATGTCGAAAGTAGAATGAAAGCACTATAATAGTGTTGTGCAGAAAGGCCTTAATTTTCTGCAGTTTGTACACTCCTCCATGAATCCTTGTAGCAAACTCCCCCCCCCATGGACATATTACCTCAGCCCGCTCCCGAATGACCCGACATATTACATTTGTCCATCCCAATTATTACATCTTTGTGTCAGTAGTTGCATAACTGCTTATACAATATTATGTGACTACATAACAACCACTAGCCTAATGAAAGCCATCAGGTACTACCCTTGCTCTAACTGTGAAAATGTGTCACCACTACAGCAATGGGCCTTGCTCTAGTTAAGTGGCATAATTAGATTCAAGCCTCTCTTTGCAACTACATAAGAGACTATATGACCCATTAACTTTGTATAGGCACTGCTACTTTGAATGTGACATTACACAGAAATATAAAAGTCTGCCTGCTCACAATAGAAAACTGCTGACCATGGGAGAAACAGTCTATTCCCATGAATAGACCATTATAATCAGAAAGCTACTGTATATTCCAGTGTATATTCCAGTGCAGTCGTTGCCATACTGATCATGGATTTTGATACAGAAAAGAAAATTTCTACTTGGAATGGAAATGTTCACCAAGTCCACCAAGTTTCTTCTTAAAGATAGCAACAAGTAATTTCAGCAATTTTCCTCTTGCTATGACTAAAGCCATTTCTACATGGCTTCGCAATCCCACTATGAGGACAGGATGGCAGTGGTCTGCAAGTTGTGCTTTTGCACAATGTCATATGGTCCTGCTGCCATCCCATCTCCATGTGTCATGATCATGGGATATTCACTTAACAGATTAAATCCTTTAAGCGCCTACAATTCTGTGACACTCCTGTACTTACCTGCCATGTGGAAGGTCAGAAAGCATGATGGTGGTGCTTCCTTCCTCAATGCAGCATGGGAAAGAGCCTGGCTGTGCTGTGGAAGTTGTGTCGCTAATGCTCCCTTACTTGGGTGTGGAGGGGAGCATACCTTTTGCAGTCCCTTCCCAGAAATGGCACAGCCAGAAATAGGATTTTCCTCATGCAAAATAATAGCCCTACCTAGAAATATTAAGTCTGCATAGAAAATGCTGTTTCTGTGCAAATCTGTGCATATGTGAATTTTACACAGAAAAACAACAACACACTTACATTTTTTCTCCCAGCAAAAACAACTTCTTCTGTGCAGGAATTCATAGTTCTGCATTAGTTCTGGGGGAAAAAAATAAACCATTTTTTCCCTGTTAAATATATTTACACCAATATTAATAACAAAAACAATGTACCAAAATGTATCTTGATATAAGATTATCATATACAATGATTTATATACATAACAAATACATTAAAATTTATACAGTGAAGTCATATAGTTTAAAATGGTGTATGTTCCAAGTTCCTTCCTACTTTCCCTTTGGCCTTTTCCACATTTTATTTTTGAAATGGGGTGGTGCATCCTCCAGCGAGGACGTTCACATTTGGGGGCGAACTGGGTTCGGACTACTTACTGTTTGTCCGGACTTTAGCCCGCTCCAGAACGCCCAGAACTGGTGGTCACCCACGCTATTGAAAGACCGATTAAAAGAGGACTTTCAATAGCGTGGCACGCTCCAGTCCATCGCTCTGCTAAAGTATCGTGCCAGCGTGAGTCTGCAGATCTTCTGGGGGCGGGCTTCCGGCTGGCGAGCTTCTCTGGTTGGTGGAGAGCCTCCGCCAACCGGAAGCCTCCATTTTCATCGCCAGAGAGTGTGTAGCGCGGGCACACGCTGCTCCAGACCGTCATGGCTCGTCGGGGGGAGCATGCCAGTCCGGTGAGTAACGGGCTGCCCCATTTCCCCTCCAAAGTGCAGAAAAGCCCATAGTTGAATATCAAATACTTATACTTATTTATTGACAATGTACTTCTATACTTTCTCATCCCATCCTTTCCTGATACACTCCAAGATATCTTATATCCAATTCTTCTATTACATCAATTAAACTGTACTGTTATCTTTATAATTTTAAAGCTTTTGAATGATATTAAAGACTAAATTTAATTTCTAATAGTCCCATAGCTTATTCATGTTTGAGAGACTGCAAATATAATTCTAGTTGCTGTAGTAATGTAAAGCAGGAATCTCATATATCATATTTAACAAATAAAGTTTCAGAGACATAGGAAGTTTTTGTTGGAGAATTTCTGATACCATGTTATGAATTCCAATCCTATACTTTTTCATTTTCCAGCGAGTGGTGCACAGTGTTCCTGTTTCTTCTTGACTTTTTCAAGATTTTCCAGTTCTTGTTTTGTACTTCTTGTTGAGATTCTCCAGTGTTAGGTACCATCTATGAAACATCTTTAAATGGCTTTTTCTAAGGTTTTGTGCTGAGGTAATTTTTTGAGTTTCCTTCCAACTTAACGCCCTTGTGTTATGCAACCATTTAACCATTGATTCATTTCCTCTTCTTGATCTCACAATAGTAAAATCTTGTAAAAGGCTAGAGTTGTCAAAAATAAGTTTCAGTATTTTTTTTCATATGCCATTTCTGCATGGAGCGAGGAAATCGCCCCATGCCGGTACTTACCGGACCTTTGGGCTTGACGCTTGGATCCAGGCTGGTCCAGAGCAATGTGTGACCACCACTCCACACTGCTCTCGGGACGAAAATGATGGCTTCCAGTTGGTGGAGGCTCTCCACCAACTGCTGAAGCTCACCAACCTAAAGCCCGCCCCCGGCAGATCGCAGGCTTGCACTGGTGCGAGCCTTCAAATCTGTACCAGAGTGCAGGAACAGAGTGGCATGCTCCGTGCTTTTGAAAGACTTCTTTCAAGCGGTCTTTCAAAAGCACGCTGGACGACCACTTCAGGTCATTCGGGTGCGGGCTGAGGTGTGGATCTACAGTAAGTAGGTCTGACCCAGTCTGCTCCCAGGTGCATACATCCTCTCTGGAGGACGCTCTGCACCATTTCTTTAAGCCCATGCGGAAATGGCCATAGTTTCAAAACCTTCTAATTTTAATTCCATTTTATATCTTTCAGTTAATTGTTTATAGGGGAACCATCTGCATTTTTTCTCTTCCCTCCCAGTTCTTCTTTCATCTTTATTCTAATTTCATCTTGGGGGGTTAAATCTATTATACATTCATATCACAGTCATTTTTCAGAAATTTCCTTCCAGTTACGAAAGAAAGCCTCTTGGAGTGAGAGACAAAGTTGAATTTTCCTTTATGTTGATTTCTTATATATAATCCATATTTTCAATAAGGCTTTCCAAATAAAGTGATTTGAGAATTCTTTGTCTATTTTCTCCTTTCCATACCAAATATAGGTATGCCAGCTGAATCTTAAGTCTACTTCCTCTAATGCTAACATCCTTTCATTCTGGGTGATCCAATCAGCTAGCCATGTTATCCTCTTGGCCTGATAATAGGTTTTATGGTCTTCAACATCACATCCTCCTCTAGTTTTCAGGTCAGTAAGTATTTTCCATTTGATTCTTGGCTTCTAGCCAGGCCATATAAATTTCATCAAATCTTTTTTTCCATATTTGGAATGGTTTTTCATTGACAATTATAGGTAAATTCTGAAATAGAAAATTAATCTTTGGTAAAAAAACATTCATTTTGAGTGTAGCAAATCTTCCAAATAGTGATAGGTTCTATCACTTTTCCAAATCCTTCTTAATTTCTTTCCAGATTCTGTCATAGTTATTGTCAAAAAGTTCAG
Source organism: Ctenosaura bakeri (assembly GCA_948474755.1). NCBI lineage: Eukaryota > Metazoa > Chordata > Lepidosauria > Squamata > Iguanidae > Ctenosaura > Ctenosaura bakeri. The sequence goes on along the minus strand of CAOLHI010004453.1, from coordinate 12,267 downwards.
TGTTCTGTTTAGAGATCCAAATTCTGAGATATTTAATTTTCTTTTCTATTTTGATACCTGATTTTTTTATTTTATTTTTTTGCTAATTCTTCTCTTTTTCTCACATTCTTTTAAAAATTCCTTTTGTTAAAATTGTGTCTGTTGATTTTAATACCGGACATCTCACCAAATTCACTTATTGCTTAAAATATTTTTTCCAGACTTAGCATTGGATTATCTTAAAAAAAGGATCAAGTCATCAGCAATCGTGTTCAACATGTAGTTACGTCCTTTTATTTGCACCTCTTTTATTACTGGGTTGCTTTGTATAGTTCTGTTTAGCATATCCAAGATCAGAATGATGAGAAAAGATGAAGCATAACATCTTTGTCTGGTACCTTTCTTTTCCCTCCAATATTCTCTCCATCCCTGATTTCTGCACAGGAAAAAAAAAAACTATTAGCTGGGGGGGAAAAACAGCTCTGAATTTTGTACAGGACAAACTGAAAATAGTTTGAAAACTGCAGTTTTTGAAGTCTTTGTCACAGTGAGAACAAAATTTTACAAATAACGTGTTGCCTTCTTTGAAGAAAAAAAATTAGTGAATAATTGCATCCCTTTTTGGACCTCCAAGATTCAGCAATTAGAACCTAGCCCAAATGGAGAAGAATTCTGCATCCTAAATTTGCTTTGCATGCCAGAACTATATGGAAGTCATAATTCTTTAATAAAAATGGATACATATTGATTTAACAAATCTACTCAGAGCTACTCACAGTACTCTTCATATCAGTAGTATAATAGGAAAGAAAATGATGTATTGTTAAACCACAGCGTTTAGAAATCATTGTTCCTCTGTTGCAAATCATCCAGAGAACTATCGATAAATGCCCATCAACCTACTGCCCACTCCTGACCTAATAATGCATGTGCAGTTTCTTCTCCTTTCCAGTACAAATAGCAGTTTGCTTGGTAAACAGCTGAATCTCCAAACCCAATTTGTGCCCCCCCCACCACCTCACTAAGGAAATATCACCTTTTGCCCTACTAACTCACTTAACCTGACTTAGGAGGTAAGCAAGTTCTTTTTTTCACAAATTCCACTTGTGATGTTGTTCCTGGCTCTTAGAACAATACCAGAGTTATTTCTCATTAATCATGAATTTCATTTCTACCGAGAGACAACTGCTCTGACAGAGGTCTTAACTTCAGTGAGCAACCTTTGCATTTGGGGAGATGAAACTGAACTGCAGTTATATTACTGCACTCCTCAGGCTATCTCTCTAATTTTTGTAAGGTGTAACCCACTTGCTCCTCTTACTTCAGAAGGTTAGAGGTTACAACATCTAAATGGAGTAATGAACACAACTACCAACCAACTAGCCAATTATACATGAAGGTGACTGCCTTCTGCCAAAGGCTTTGCTCAATTGCGGCAGAGTTTTCTCATAAATATACCCTAAATGTGGTGGTAGACAACAAGACTTTGACAGCTGTGTATTTCAGAAGCAAAGATTTTAAGTAAAATTCAGGGCATGTTTGGAACATTTCTGCTAGGGCAAAATATCAGAGTAATTTTGAGTGAAGCAACAAAATAAAGCTGTTTCAATTGTTTACAACTAAACATTGGGAGTGGGGAAGAGTTCAAGGGGAAAGGGAATGTTTGCCTTCAAGCCCTTTCCTTTTTACTGCTTATGTTATTTGCACACTATTTCACTGGGGACAAGGTGACAAAGCCTATTTCACAGGGAGAGTAATATTCCCTGCTGGCATTTGGTATGAATTAGATATTGGCAAATGGAATAATACATTTCACAGACTGCACGAACTTCACAGAAGTGTCTTGTTTCAGCTTAGTGCTAGTCAAATGTTCTTGGTTTCCCACTCACCACTGACACTATTTTATCAGAAAAGTTTCATACTTTCCCCATGTTGCCAGAGACCTGCTCAGGCATAAAATCTGCCAAAATTTCCTGGCAGCTTAGAAAATGTGGAATGGACAGTACCTCTTAAAAGAAAAATACCTTCTCTTGTTCCAATTAGTTCTGAGTTGATACCTGTCAGGGGGGCATTACAGGTATAGATAGGTAATTTACACCAAATTTAAAGGTTTACTAATACATAGTTCTAACATTTGAAGAGAACTAATAACAATAATAGTAATACTGATGGTAGTCTTTAACATTCAAGCAAACTGACATCACACTTTTAAGGAAAGGGATTTCTGTCTTTGAACTGCATAGCTATTAACTCATCCTGCTTAATTTTATATAATAACTTGGAGATGAATAACTACCCCCCACCCCCCGGTCTAGTTTCAAGAGAAACTTTAAATTACATTCCACTTTTCTTCCAACATAGGAGTCAGGTAGGCCAGGAAAGCAACTAGGAGCAACATTTCAGTACCTACAGAAAAATGCCCCCCCACACACAAAAAGGATAAATTGAATAAAAATAACTTAACAAAATTCATAAGAACAAAATAAAAATTACAAATTGTTAGTATTTCTTAATAAACCATACAATAAATGCATGTGCACACATTATTTTTATAGCCTTCAAGTTAATATGTTAAAAGTTAAAAGAATGACATGAGTAAAGGTTGGACCTGGATTACCACTATATACTAGTTTCTTTTATTAATAAGTTTTTTGTTTGTTTGTTTGTTTATATATAGAGAGAGAGAAAGAGAAGAGAACTCAGTGCTGGTGAAAGTATTTTTTTTTATTTGTTAGTTTTCCATTTCATTGAAATGCTTCATCCCAAATTTTTAGACTTTTGGACACCACCACCACATATGAAAGACACTACCTACAGCATTACAGTTTCTTCAACACTTTGCAGATATTTCCTTATTTATATAACTGAGTTCAGTGGAGTATTCTATGATCAATAAATCATTTTAGAACATGGTTCATACATTCTAGATGAAATTGTTTTGCATGGAGAGGCTTTCCATAATGAGGATCATAAATCATCTATTACCAACCCTATATCCTTTTGCTAGACAAGTTCTGAATGCATTTTATCACCATAAGTATTGTCAATCAAGACAGCATAGATTTTTTATGTTAATCCAATAAATCCATAGCTGTTTTGAAATACTAGTGATTAAAAATTAGTTAATGAAATATTCATTATCAGCTTTACTTCAAAATGGGATATAAAATGTAAAAACCTGTGAATCTGACACCATGAAACAGAGACATTTCCTGGTTGTTTTATCTGAGCCATTGATGTGATATTTTCCTATCAATAAACCTTGAAAACAATATAAGTTTTTGATTTCCCAGGTTTGAATGGAGAAAATATGTCTTCAACAAATAGAAGGTGGCATAAGGATGATAAAAGTGATGCTAGTAATGGGAGCAAATATTTTTTGTTGTAATTTTGAAATAAATTGATCAAAAAAGGATATTTTTTTTAGGTTTAATAAGCATAAGTGGTAGCCTTCTGACCCAATGTGGATATTGATCATATATTTCTAGTGAAAACCAAGTATTCATATTGAGATTTAGTATAAATTTCACTATTCACTCAACTGGACAATTTCGTAGGAATTCACAATTTCCTTCCTTGGTTTATTGTTAACTGTTGCTATATTGACTTCAATTTATGGTGATCTGATGAATGAGATTCCTCCATGTCTTGCACACTCAGAGCCATGGCTTCCTTGATCGAGTCTATTGATCTGTAAGGCAGTCTTCTTCTTTTCAAACTGCCTTCTACCTTTCCAAACATTATTGTCTTTTCCAGTGAGCCATGTCTTCTTATGGTATGTCCAAAGTACAACAGTCTCAGTTTACTCATCTTGTCTTCTAGTGAGAGTTCAGGCTTGATTTACTCTAGGACCCATTCTTTTGTCTTTTTAGCAGTCAAGGGTATCCATAGAACTCTTCTCCAGCACCACATGTAAAATGAGTTGATTTTATTCCTTTCACAAACTGGCATGGACAAGTCTAACTTCAGTATTCAATTATATATTTTTATAATTCCAAGATCCTGTCTACTTCCTTCCCAGCTGCCCTTTCAAACCCTAGTCTTTTTCTGATTTCTTGACCTGCAGTCTCCATTCTGATTAAGGACTGAACCAAAACAATCTAGAACTATTTCAATGTCTTTGGCATAAACTTAATTTGAAGTCTTATTTCCCTGAAGTGTTATTGATGTTGATATGTTTCAGTCAGACTTTGCACTGCTTTTGCCACATATCTCCTCAGTATTATTGCCATCTCAATTATTCTTAGACATTCCTTTCCTGAGTAAAATAGTATGTAATTATCAGACTCAGAATTTCACATTCCTATCCATTTCAGCTTGATCACCATAAGTATTGCAAAATTTATATGTTCCTATGTTCCTTCCCCTCTTCCATCGATGTCTAGCTTCCCCTGATTCAAACTTTCGTGTTCTTACAATATGATTTGTGCAGCTTCAGAATTTCTTTTCACCTCTGAGCATATAAACAGCTCAACATCTTTTCAGCTTGAGTCAAGTTGTGTTATTAGCCACAACACTACTCATAGTTATCTTCTGCTCTTCTCCAGTAGCTTGTTGAGTCCCTTCTGACCGAGGAGTCTTATTTTCTGGCATTCTCTCTCTCTTTTTCATTTTGGATTGTCATTTTGGATTTGGAGTTTACATGGTAACAGTCATTCAAAAGGGACTGCCTCTGCATAGTACTAACAAGTGGTGTCACTGCCATTGTCTCTGAGTGTTCTTCTACCAGTGTCACCCTTACTTTCACTGCCCATTAGCCTATCTCAAATCAGAGACCCTACAAGCAGCACTTCTACCATCAGCAAAGCCCCACAGGAGTAAGCAATTCCACCCACCACCATGGAAAGCTAGTGCCATTGGTGTGTCTTTCTTTGTAATTTGATTATTTTCAAGACTCTGGAGTGTTTATGCCTATTTGTAAAGTCCATTATTTTTTTTCCATGACAGTGGCATATATTATTGACACTTAAAGTTCTAAGCTGGAGACATTAGGTAAGTGGCAAAATGGGGTTAGGATCATAGAATCGTAGACTCATGGACCTGGAAGAGTTGATAATGACTGTCCCTTCCAATCCTCTGCCCTTCAGGAATACATAATCAAAGCATTCCAGACAGATGGCCATCTAGACTCCATTTAAAAACCTCTAAAGAGGGAAACTCTACAACACTTTGAAGCCACGTATTCCACTGTTGAACAGCTCTTACCATCAGGAAGTTCTTCTAAATGTTTAGGTGGAATCTCTTCTTCTGTAGTTTGAAACCATTACTCCATCTCCTAGTTGCTGGAGCAGCAGAAAACAGGCTTGCTCCATCCTTCATATGACATCCCTTCAAATATTTAAACATGGTTATGATGTTACCTCTTAACCTTTCCTTGTCTTTATGCTAAATATACCCAGCTCCCTACACCGCTCCTCACAAGACATGTTTTTGTTGTCAGGGATCCTGGAATCTTAAGTCCAAAGCATCTAAAGAACCAAAATCATAGAACTACTACTCTGGATTTTTCAAACAGTGAATCATTTCAAGCAGTGATCATACACATACACACATACACAGAACCATATTTTCTTTTATCTTTTGTGGCATTCCATTTCACTTTTGGTTTGCACAGAACAAAGACAAGCTGTCACTTGAGCCATGGATTTGAGCTTGTGAATTTCAGGCAACCCCTCCTCAAACTCTCCATCCCTCAATACACTAATTCCAATGCTAGTATTCACGAAATTTGGCAACTTCTTATTCATTGAGAACAGAACTACCAAATTGGGATGTTGTTATTTAGAAATAATTGCATCTGATCTGAACACAGAACTAGTCCCTATAAGGTACAACTGGAAGCCATCATTTCTGAACTTACCATCTATGTTTGTTAATTACATTCATATCCTGCCTTTCCTCATAGACAGAAAATACTGCTTTCTGTGCAAAACAACTATGCACAAGTTTTTCACAGAATAACTCGTGAATTGCAAATAGCCTTGGAAAATTGTGTGGTTTTTGAAGACTTTCTCATGGGGGAAGAAATTTGACAAAATTACTCACTGATTTCTTCAAGAAGAAACTTAGTAAATAATTACATTTCTATGTGGGAGTCACAATCAAAAATATATGAAGGACCAGAGCTGACCTCCCCATTCTATAACTAATTTGGGAGTCATTATTCATAACACAAAAGTCCATGTTAGCACCTCATCATTCTTCATGTTGTATTTGCACCAATCCTTTAATTCATGCAAATCCTGATACGCCTTCTCTTGTTACTTCTTAACACAGGAGCTACTGTGTTATCCCCCAAAATGGGTGACTCAGGGGTTCCCCCTACAATGCCAGTACTTCCATGAAACAGTTCACAGAGTGAACAATGAGGTCTGGAATGGGATAATGGCCTTAGCATTAGGTGATAAAGGGCTACTGGCCATCCTGATAGGTTGGCACTTGTTGGACAGGTTAGAAGACAAAAGAGAGGTTTGCTTTGTCAAAATAAAGGGAGTTAAAACAATCAGCACTCTTGTGGAAATCTTCCAGATGTTATTGTTTAAAAGGTTGTGTCATTAAGATTAACTGCAAGCGTATTATCACTGGAGTTTCATTGTATTTTCCTGACTATGTCCTGGCTCTATCTGGAGGTCTCTTCTGACCTTATCTGCAATGCACTTGTTTGGCTGGCCTTTTCCTTTTATCCAGCTTGGCCATTGAACCATAGCAGAGTATATTTTATATTTATGTGACTTAATATATTTTGCCAATTAAATCATATCAAAGTGTGAGGGTTTACAGCCTAATAACAATTGTCAGGCAACCTTTCTTTCACCACATATATGTCATGCAATACTTGACACGTGTGAGAGGAGTCCAAGCCCAAGTGTTACTGCAGTTTCTAGCCCAGACTTGTGGGATATTATTTTTTTATTTCTTTCTTTCTTTATTTGTATCCCGCCTCTCCATATGGATCAAGGCGGCGAACAGCTTACAAATAGCGTGTATTTGGAAACATTTCTATACATGCCCCCAACAAGCTGGGTACTCATTTTACCAACCTGCAAAAGGATGGAAAGCTGAGTCAGCCTTGGAGCCGGGCAGGATCGAACTCACAACCTTGTGGCTTGCAGTACTGGCATTTAACCACTGCGCCACCATGGTTCCTCATTTTGATATCACTAATTTGGCCTACTATGCCCCTCTGTTCTCACGTGCTTGTGGGACCCCCAGACAAGCTCACAGACAGGCAGGGCCGCTAATCACTGTAATATTCCACACAAATACAGGCAGGCCAGAAATAGCTGACCCGCCGCTTCAGGAGACCTCAAGGCAAGTACCACATTATGTATGCACGCTACTTACAAAGAACTCCCTGCTCTGAACAGGCAGCTTGGCTAGCTGAATACTCATCTGTCAAGCACCCCATGTTTGCATACTGGCTACTCTATTGACAATTCGGACCTAACTCAATCATGTAAAGTTCTAACCTTTCGGAGGCTTTTTCTCCAGCCCGGAACTCATAGTTTTCCCCAGGTACGGACTAGCCCACGGCCATATTTTCCCCTATAAAAACCTCTGACTTTGAGAGCTTCCTCAGATTGCTCCCGACTTCCATCCCACCTTGCTGCCACTTTGCTTGGCGAGTCTTCCCCTCAGCTCCATGCGCCGAGAAACTTCATATCCATGAACTTCTTCTTCAGACTACCCGGGCTTCAGGACAGGTGTAGCATTACCCATACCAAAAATCTCCTCTAAAAATGCCTCTATCCCACTCTGTTGCAGGAAAACTGAGACACAGAGACCTCAAGAGCATGGAAAGAGAGTTTTTATTACGCGCGGGCTTTTTGGTGGGATCTCTCCCTAAGCAATCCAAAAAGCCCCGATCAAAGGTTACATAGATTTTTATAGGTTCGGTTCACAAATGCCTCTCCCCTTTGACACTTTGACACAACCCCTTGCTTCTCAGGCACAACCCCTTCCAAACTTGCAATTCAGCAAACTTGCGATTCAGCACAAGCTTGTAGTTCAGCACGACCTCAATCTCCTTATCAGAACCCTTGTTGACACTTCAGGAAATACCACTCTGTACTTTGTGACCCTTCTTTGTTAATTAACAAAAACATCCTCCGCTTCGAGTAACCTTGACAAGCCCAGCAGAGTGCTGACCCTTCATCTACACGCTTCCCCCCCGACTCTCCCATTCTATCAGTTATAATGGAATATTATAGTACTAATTAACATAGAAAATTTCTAATAGCACAGGCACAGCTACTACAACTCCAACCTTTTATTTCTATAGTTCTCTGTGTGAATGTGTTGCATACACTTTTTTGGCTGCATTTTAATAAAAACTACAATTATATTTTACTTCTGTTTGCTCCTTGACTCGGACTGGCCCCGTAGACATTGGGTAAAAGATCTCGCTTTGTTGCCCTGCCTCTCATATTGCTAGCTTGTGCTCTTTTGACTAATTCCCACCTTTGTAATTTGGAGCGCACTTAGGTGTCCCTCATGGGACCCCCAGAAATCAGGGTAACACAAGTTCCTTCCAACCACTGTCATCACTCTTTGAAATGGTGGCAGTGAACAGATGTACTGAAAATCTTGATGGTGTGGGTCAGGAAGGTGCTGCAGTGACTTCTACACAATGGACATAACATTATGAGAACCTACGAAAGCAAGAGTCAAATTATAATTAGGCTAGGACTGGTTGTTTTCAGGCTGGTATTTCAGGCAATTTTGAAATAATCTGCTTGTCATGTTAGTAAACTACTTAAGTATAGAAATACAGACTCAATCTTGCAATAAAATTACTTGAGTCATTTAAATGCAATGAAGTTCATTTAATTGCCAAAAGGTTTCTAACTTGGTGACTCCTGTCTCCCATTTCTGTCATCACTAAAAATGTACTTCAGGACAAAGGCTAAGTATCAGCAATAACTAAAATTCCATTTCCCCTATAATTGTAATCAAACAGTTCTACTTCACACTAATGGTCTTTGTGATGCACAAATCTACCCAAGGCTGTCTTTCATCTTCTCAGACTTTTCCATATTCTCGTCAGTTAACTAGAAATCTACATGACTTTTATTTCAGGCTGCATGTCTAAAATTTAGGGTTCTTTAAAATCTGACCTTTTAATGCTAAAACACCAGCTTCCTTTGCTGTTCATCAAAAACAAAAGATCTTTACATTGGCATTCCCCTGCCTGTGGTTTAAAATGCCAGGACCTTGGTTACAGGCTATCTCTCTTGAAATAAAAGTCAAATAATTTTTTTTAAGGTGCCATTCAATATCTAATTTAAAGGTTATGGGAAAAGATACTTATAGGTATCTATAGCTGTTCCAGTAACTGCAGCCTTATTCACCACCACATCAACACTGAAGATTCAGTGGCCACAAAATTAATCTGCAGTATAATAGAGCTGCTTCATTATGATGTCATCCTACACAGTAGGGCCATTTCCTCCTGATGAAGCTTTTCCACGTCATCTCACTGCAGTCCCGGATCCAGAAGGGAGCGCATCATCAATACTTCCATCTGCACCCGTTCGGTCCAAGCGGAAGAGAATGCAATGGTGCCACGTCTTCCTTCTACAGCACAGCTGGGCTTTTTTCATTACTGTGCTATGGAAGGAAGTGTCGCCAATGTGCTTCCACGTCTTCCGCATGGCCAGAAGTGATGGGAGCACCGTGCGATCGCAGGTGTGAAACGGATTTTTTCCGTTTCGCAAAAACTGTGCAAGCACGACACTCCACAACAGGATGGCAGCGGGATGCTGACAACATCATGCAGAAGCGCAACCTGCCGACCACTGCCATCCTGTGGCAAAAACGCAACAGCGACATCATGCGGAAAGGGCCCAGGATTCTAGACATTTGACATATGAATATTTGTGACATGGTGTAGTAAGTATAGTGCTGTGTGGTGTAGTGGTTTGAGCATTGGACTGCAGCACTGGAGACCAGGGTTTGATCCTCCCCTCCTTGGCCATGGAAACTCACTGGGTGACCTTGGGTGTGTCACATACTCTCAACCCTAGAAAACCCCATGATAAGTTCACCTTAGGATCACCAAAAGTTGGAAACCACTTGAGTGAACACAACAGTAGCAGCAAAAAGAAAGTGTAGGTTAGGTTAGAGGCATGAATGTTCTGCACACAAAAGAAGAACTCTTTCCTAGCATGGGGAAAATTCACTTTGAAATGTTATGCGCTTATTTTTGCTGAACTTGTGGGTATTGCTTCAAGAAAATTTTTTTTTAATAAATAGAAATGTATGTAGCCTAGAAATACTATAGACAATTTGGTGTAGTGATACCTATTCATCAAGATATCTAAGGTTGTTTACATTAAATAGTAAAGTAGGAGATCCCATAACTCTTTAAATATGTTTCATAGCCCAAATCTTTAATATTGCTCTGAATGGCATCTAAAGTAGTGGGTTTATATCCATGAAAAGCATGCTAAAATAAAAATCAGTTAGTCTTAAAGGTGCCGTCACATTCCTTTTTTTCGTCCACCTCTTTTCCTCCTTGTTATTTAGCAAGAACTAACACAGCTGCTTCTTTGAAAAGGTAAGCAAAAATAACTCTGACAGAGCTAAGAAGCAGGTATTTCAGATAACACAATAGCTGTGTTTTTGGTTTTTTTTTTACTTTGAGGACATAAAAACATCACATTTGAAAAATAATGTGATGAGAAAGAATAACATCCTACATGTATTTCCATATCACTTTTAATGCCACGTGGAGGCATTTTAGATGAATTAGGGCCACTGTTCTCAAGTTTTGTGCCATTCTCCTCCCAATCCTCAGGGACATGTGTGTATTTTAAAAAGGCCTGATGAACAAGTCATGAAAAGTAGTCAGTGATATAAAGCATTGCTAAATGCAATGTCTATGTTAAAATTTATGGAAATAATAGGAGAGTACTTTCTAACAAGTTGCACCACACATTAATTTTAAAATGCACCTTTCCAAGATCTGCTTTTTACAGTGAGGTAATTTAGTTCACATGGTATGTTACACAGTGCAGTGGAAACAAGATATTCAATAAAATAATTAGAATTCTTCTAGAACTATGATAGCAACAGCGAGCAGGAATGACATTGTAGGCTGTGTATCGATGCCTCAGAAAAGATATTGTTGGATTGTTCGCACTTCCTCTTTAAGAGCCAAGCCCAGCAAGTCTTATGTTAACTGACCAAATGGCAGGAAAAGAAAGGAGTGGTTTCATTTGGGTGAAAAACGAGTAGAAGTAGTTGTGCTTAACGACCAGTTTAAGCCTGGGTCTGTACCAGAGGCCAAGGCATAATTGTTTAGTTAAACCTGTGTACTCCACTTAAAAGTTATAAAGTGTTATACTCTGTGTTTCAATAAATTGTAACAAATGGCTGTTGAGTCTGAAGACATCTGGTGTGTACTGCTGTTTCCCATATTGATAACTGGACATGGATCATAAACTGTCTGATATTGTCTCTATAGACCAAGCTGGCAGTGTTCAGATTTCATTGACTCCCTCCCATAATGATTTCCTATGGCTTCTGTGCTTTAGGCACTACAGAGCAAAGAAGGGATTTGAGATGCTTCTTTTGTCTTTTTCCCCATAAATGGAGGATAATGAACATTAGGAAGGAGTTGGAATTCCCAGTTATTCAAACACATATTCTCTAGATTGGATGTATCGCTCTGTGTGTGTGTGTGTCTGTGTGTGTGTGTGTGTGAGAGAGAGAGAGAGAGAGAGAGAGAGAGAGACTAACTTGATGACTGCAAAGTCAATGGGAAGAGAAGAATAACAGGGGAGAAAGAAAGATATAGAAAAATGGGCAAAAAAGTATAAAGCCATGTTAACCACTATGTAGTGATAGTTGATCAAAAGTATTCATGTTCTATTACACAGAGAAAAAAAATGTAAGTGCTGCCCTATTCCAGTTTCTAGTCTTAAATTGTGTGTCCCCAACCTGCAGAGACTAGCCTTTCAGGGAAACACTTATGGTCTTTGAAGGCAACTTCTTTGGGAGAACTTCAAGTATAACACCAACATACTGTGGAGAATGCCTTTATGTGTGACGCCATAGGTATTTCCAACCTTTTTTTTTTTAAGAATGGGAGGAGGAGGGATGGAACGTGGAAGGAGTCTTGACTCAGAATTATAAAAGGCCTAAAGTGGAATGGAGTGGAGGAAAATCTTATATAGTTAGGAACAGATAGAATACATTGGTGGAGGGATCATTTGCATTGCATCTGGAAACTAAGCCAAATTTACAGATAGATTTTTATATGTTTGGCTTACCTGGGATTATGCC